>JANTQJ010000450.1:0-15468 GCA_032989685.1 Arthroderma sp. PD_2
CGGAGCTGTTAATATAGTGCCTGGAAAGAAGCTCAAAGAACAGCAGCAGCAGCAACAGCAGCAGCAGCAGCAACAGCAACAGCAACAGCAGCATCAACAGTACCCACAACAGCAACAAATGAGTCCCCCGAACTCCATACCTGAGAAACATACTTCGACGAACTCAAGCGGATATACTACTCCGCAAGCTCCTCCTTCTTTACCACTATATAACTCGCAGCTTCAAACCCCCGACCACTCGTATCTACACAATGGCATTCCTTTACCCGAACCGAACCTTGATGTTAATTTAAACCTCAACCTTATGGATGATGCTGGAGGATTTGTCAACCCCAATCTCAATTTGGATCTCTTTCTTGGGCAAGGGTGGAATTTCGACTGGATGGATGGGCAAAACTTTCAGCCTGTCTGAGGTTATCAGCTATATATGATTTTTGCAGGGGCTTTCCTCTCTTTTCCGAGGATCTATCAATATCCCGCGATTCTGATCTTTGAAAGGTCAGTTTTAACTTTACGTGTTCTACGTGTTCTGGTGCGTTGGTGTATTCTTGTATATTACATATTGGTAAAAACTGTACCTTCTCCACCTGAAACATTCATTCTAAAACCTGTTGTCCTTCATAGTTAACGAAATTCAACATAGCCCTATTTCACACCTATTATACTTCGAAAGACTCAGCGCTTCACATGTTGAGTAACATCAAAGAATCAAAGGCTTCCCTCAAATGTCAAAACAGCCAAAAAGAAAGCCACCCAGGCAGGGAAATCCGCAACAGTCCATCTAATCCTATGCACACTCAACCAGTCCTCCATTTCCGCCGAACCACCCCTCTTTGACGTATTTTCCATCAAATGATCGATCGGTTGAGAAACCCAGGGAATGAAAGTTAGATGACCCAAGGCACAAGTCACACCCAAAGCGTACATTTTGGCACTAAACGGTAGAGCCATGATACCCTCTGCGATCGAGGAATTATTATCATACGAAAGGTATATATTGGCGAGGGAAGTGGAGGTAGTGATGGTGATTAGTCCAATGACTATCGTGACGCCGCTTTGGAATACTGTTTTGAACCAACGAGGGAGGACAACGTCGGCTTCCTTGCGGATAGTTGGGTGTAGGAAGGCGGAATTCATTATGAGTTCGCAGGTCGAATACATCATGCTCCCTGTGCTGCTAATAAGAGGGGCTAGGCGGAGGAGCCGCATTGGGTCAAACAGCATTCCGGACGCCATATCTGCGAATATATTTTTCGTGGGTATCGATCAAACGAGGGTCAAGGAAGCTCCAATTCTGATATGGTGTTGGTTAGGCGGAAAAAGGGGGTGTATTGGCTCTAATGAACAACAGGACTCCAAGCAACTCTTAATACTTATATTCTGGAATATGTACCTCCTGCTCGTTGACTACTATCCGCCCGGCGAAGGACCTATATACTATTATTACTTCTCTCCAGGCCTTTCTCGCTAATTTGCTGGGAAATCCTCCGATTGATATCGGCCTCTGGCCTGACGCTTCCCTTGAAAAATATAGATATCGTACTTCATCCTTAATCAAACCTTTGCCCCTTGATCCTGAATGCATATTCAAGGGTAAACCCAACTACATTGTCCAAGAGCAAGTAAGTCTCAATGTGAATATATGCAGAGTAACTTCCCTCTGTTTCTGCTATTACCAGTTATTCGGCACGGATAAACTAAAGTCCGGGAATAATTTTCCGCTCTTCAACGACAACTTCTCCTTTATTTTTGGCATCTTTCACAAAACACTACGGAGTATGCGAAATATCTGGTTGGATCTTGAAAGAGCTTCTCTTCAGCGGGTCGATCCGAGCAGTTTATAACCACGATTCGAGGCCATTCGACGTCCGTTCTCGGTCCTGCAGCGTTTGCTTACCACGTCCCTGGTTTAGCCCTGACCCACAACTAAGGCAAGTTTCTTCACCAGGGATCCATGGGCCGAAATCGCGGCGACAACGGCAAAACTTAGCCCTGGATGTACTTGCCTTCTTTGGTTCTCGAGGGATCCGCCGACTTGGACATTTTTTTTATAGCCGCTCTGCTATAAAATGGACTCGTCGAGAGCAATTATGATTCCGTCTATACGAGCACAGCTTGACGCTCTGTTCTCTACCGGAGCCATCTCAAACGTCGGGGCGCAAAGTGCTCTGCACTTCCGTACCAAACGACAGATGAATATATGTTTGCAAGGTGACAAACCGCATGCAACGATATAGCTCGAGCTGCAACTCCTGCATACTCTGGATAGAGCTGCCCCTCTGGTAAACACGAGTGGGCTCGCCAAGGCATTTCTACGTTCCCGATGATGGAATTCTTCAAAACTGCGGAGTCAAAGTCTTCATGACTTCCGATTGCTTTCTTGCTAAGCCGGAGTTGAATCATGATTATAAATCTTCTCCACCTCCGAGCTAATAATATTCTACTCTTGGGAAGAGAAATGATTTCTCTGTTTCATCATTTTCTTGTCTCTATTATTGTACCGGTCTACATGGTGCGGTGAATGACACTAAATAGCAAATCCTGAGCTTTTAATGCCAATTTTCATCGCTTTTGCACATATACCCTCTCCATAATATACAAAACGCTGGTTTCCGCAGAGCTGGAGGCAGTGACCGAGTTGATATCCAATCAATATATTACTATAGATGGATTCTAGGGCTAGCACAGACCGCTCAGGTCACATTGCTCTTCAAACATCGCTTTCCCGTGTCGAGGAGCAACGTACGTCTAATCAAGAATATGACAAGGAGACGAAAGGAAGTCTGGGAGATAGAACGAACAGAGACAGTATAGAAGACCCAGAATGCCGTGCTATAGAAAAGGGTAAACTTCCACAGCGACCTGATGGATGGCGGGTAAGTGATTAATAAATATATACTCCAAATCGAATCTAACTCCGAGATAACATAGTGGACGCTGGCAGTTATCGTGTTGCTTGCCTCTGCCTTCCTCTACGGCCTCGATACTACCATCGTGGCAGACGTTCAAGCGCCGGTTGTAGAGCAGTTCGGGGATGTTCAAAAACTTAGCTGGCTAGGATCAGGTTTCCCTCTGGGATCAGTTGCAACAATACTTCCAATGTATGTCACAGACCCCCTCTCCCTGGTGCTACTATTTATAGCTAATACTTTCATAGTGGTGCGTTGTACAATATATTTAGCATCAAAATTGTATACATTGTATCCATTGTCCTATTTGAGGCTGGAAGCGCCCTATGCGGTGCGGCGCCAGATATGAACACCCTTATCATAGGGCGAGTTATTGCAGGAATTGGGGGCTCTGGAATGTATCTTGGGTCGGTAACAATACGTCCTTTTCCATTCTAAGTTGCTTGCTAACATATACTAGGGTTCTTACATATTTCTCTGTATTTGTTTCCGAGAGACGTCAGCCACTTTATGTGAGTATAGCCGGGTTCGTTTGGGGACTTGGGACTGTTGTTGGGCCTGTCATTGGAGGCTTATTTGCGCATAGTAAAGCCACTTGGCGATGGGTATGTTACTTATCCCACTTCTTGTGTGTTTTTGCAGAAAATTAATTTAGTTCTATAGGCATTTTACATCAATCTTGTTCTAGCCGCCGTCAAGGCCCCAGTGCTTCTACTCCTAGTTCCAGATTATCTGCCCAATCCCCAGAAGAAAGCTTTCCAGAAGTTAAAGGAGCTGGACCTGATTGGAATGATACTTAATGCTGGAATATACGTTGGATGGGTGATCCCAATGACATTCGCTTCAACTCTTTGGGGGTGGTCTGATAATCGCACAATAGCCTCCTTTGTGGTCTTCGGTGTGGTATTTATTGCCTTTGCCATCCAACAGGGCGTTCCTCTATTCACTACCTTGGAGCAACGCGTTTTTCCTGCCCAATTCTTGAAACGATCAGTGATGGTACTCTTATATATCTGCACATCCTGCACGAACTCGGCTCTCCTAGTCCCCGCCTACTACATCCCGCTTTTCTTCCAGTTCACCAGAGGAGACAGTCCCGTGGATGCCGCTGTCCGACTCCTACCATTAATCATACTTGCGATTGTCTCAATCATGGTCCAGGGAATTACTATGCCTTTAGTTGGATACTACGCTCCGTACTACACGATAAGCGGTGTTCTAGTAGTGGTTGGTTCCACTCTTATGTCGACTGTTGGAGTGGATACGCCAGTCGCCAATATATATGGTTACAGCATTATCCTGGGAATAGGCACAGGACTTGGTGTACAAGCTTCTTATGGAATTGCTGCAGCTAAGGTCAAAGAAGAGGAGGTTCAACATGCCATCAACTACATCAACTTGGCCCAGATCGGAGCGGAGACCATTTCGCTCACCATTGCCGGAACAATCTTCCAACAACTGGCTTTCAAGAACCTCTCCCTATATCTGGCTGGACGAGGCTATACCGCTGCAGAGCTAATCGCCGCAATTGCCGGAACTCAGTCTGTTATACTTCAGAACGGCTCTGAGGAAGTCAAGACACTAGCGATCAAAGCTATAGTGGAGGCTATGAAGAAAGTGTATGTGTCTATGATCGCTGCCGGCGGGCTTCAGGTGATATGCTCGTTCTTTCTACCACGGGAGAAACTATTCATGAAACCAGCAGCTGCCTGAATCATATATCTCTACTCCTCATTTATTTTTATAATGGGGTTACAGGCTTCAGAGCTTGTGTTTGGCTGGAAACAGGGGTAGCCACAGGGATATCTAGATCCATGTCTTTGTCCCTGGCACCAGTATATCCCTTGTTGCTGATCTCATCCCTTTTAGCGAACGTTCTGGTATAGACATGTTGCATAGGATATGAAAAAAGGACGCTTGCCATTATACAATGCCAGTGAGAGTATCGCTGCCATAACACTGACTGTGTCTGTTCTTGTTAGAATATACATTTGTGTGGAGCATCGGATTTTGCAGTTTTAATTCTTTAATTTTGTCTGAGTGAGGCTACGCTGGGTCTATACCGACTTGGAGACGTTGAGAAAGGCGGAGAAAATGGATTAATTACCTGCTTCCTCGGGTCATGGCAACTGTTGACCTGGCACAACTGATTCCTAGCCAGGATACAGATCTTATAAATGGTCAGATACAATGTTACACTGCCAAAAAGAAGATGTTAGATTGATTTTGCTGCTCTGTTGGAGTTTGTGTCCCTACAGTCTAGTTCCCCGCTCTTGTACCTCCTCTAGAATAATATATTGTATGGAGTACTCTTTCCCTGCATTTCTGTCCACAGGTGATACTGGGTAGGGTAGTTCATGGCTGATTTGGCTGTGGAAGATACTTGAGAATGAAGCTAAGATATACGGCCGATGGCCTAGCACAACCAGTTACCAACTCGGCCATGAGCAAAGGATGCCGTCCATAACAGGTTCTTTCACTGACGTAGAGTCACACTGTAGAGAAGTAATTTGGATGATAGCACAGTAGACAGGGTGAACAATATGCCTAATGCTGATATAAAAGCACCCGCCGACCACCTTATTGAAGGCACTCTAGCCACCCTGCTAAGCATTACCAGTAACATCATCCAGCACTCACCTAACAATGAAGTTCAACCTCATCATCATTACAGCCTTCCTGGCGAAAGCGGTCCTATCTGCTGCCATACCTGAAACCAACAAAGGAGTAGACGCTGAAGACATTGTCGAAGACTTCTCTGGTATCCTTGGTATGGCTCCAGACGTCGTTGGTGCCACCGTTGCCGAGTAAGGGTCTGTCATCACCGCCAAAACAGTAAGTCTCCTTCAGAAGCATGTCGATATCTACTGATGAATTGAAATAGCCATGCCATGGGTAATCTGTTGGAGCCGGAGAGAAAAATGTGCCTGCAGTGTGCTAAGCTCTTTTACCTGTGACTAAAAATGGCATATTGTGCAGAAGGCCGCAGCATACGTCGATGAATCTATCTCAGGTTATTTCTTATGCTCTGGTCGGTAAACTGGTGAATAACGAGGAAGGGAGAGAAAAGGGGTCTGATATGGGGTATCTTGATGGGATTATTCTCCCGTGGTTATGGATAATTAGTTCTCGAGATAAAAAAAAAAAAGAAAATGAGAACCCCTCATCACACGTTTATATAACGATGAGCTAGATAATGTTTCTCCAAGTCCCTCTCCCTTCTTCCCCGTCATTTGATGAATCCACGAGATGATCCCAAGATGTGTTCTTTTTTTTCTAACGTGATGATGTCAACATGTGCCAAGCCACAGTCTCCTGATTCTCAAGCTGAATCTCCAAGGACAGCGTAATCAAAACATCGAACACCAACTTTCGAGCCCGCAGCCACCTCCAGCTTCTGACAGAAGATAAATACTGGGAATTCAATGAGTCTACTGCGCTAATTCCTTCTTTTGATATCATTGAAGCTCAGTGTATGTTCTGTCTTCCTCCGAAATCTACTAGTCGCCTCTCTGTTCGACACCAGGCGCATAGACTGAAGATCAAAACTGACAATCTGTTTCTTAGGGACAGCCCTGCGCACCAGATTCAGCTGGCCCTATCCCTTACACTCTCCTCTCAAACCGCTCGTCAATCGCCGGCCGAAGAGTCCAGACCTTACGTTAACAGTTTCCGCGAGATAGGCTCGTTTGTCGACGTGCGACTACGGAGTATCCATAGTTGAATGTGGTTCCCGTAATGGCTTCAAACGGGCATTTCTCTTCTGTCGGGGACGACAGCGATGGGAATAACTACCAGCATGGAGTCCAGGTGGTGGATGGGGATAAGGAGTTCAAGTACGCCACTCCCCCCTGTTTATTTTCCAATACGACCGTCGACTCTTTCTCATCCGGATCCCTCGGGGAGGCTCCCGGAGGAAGCATAGGCATACTTATTCGCAACAAATGGGGCCTGATTGCTGACTTTTAATTTCACATGCGCAGTCCCAATCTGTCCAAGTACCTGATCCACGAGCATGTCACTCCAGCGGGGTTTAATTATCATCTCATATCTGTCTTTGGCTCGCAGTCTACTGGAAAGTCAACCCTCCTGAATACCCTTTTCGGAACCGACTTTAGCGTCATGTCCGAGACCGAAAGGCGACAGACAACTAAAGGAATATGGCTCTCAAAAAATAAACGTACTGCTTCAAAAGACAACGAGAAAATGGCGGATAATATCTTGGTAATGGATGTTGAGGGAACTGACGGCAGAGAGCGTGGAGAAGACCAAGACTTTGAGCGCAAAAGTGCACTCTTTGCTCTCGCAACGAGTGAGGTGCTTATTGTTAATATTTGGGAGCATCAGGTTGGATTATACCAGGGGGCAAACATGGGACTCCTAAAGACAGTATTTGAGGTGAATCTTCAATTATTCCTCAAGGATACAAAGTATGTCGTTCGTCAACTATCTGAGCCTTACTCTACAGTGGGAAGCTGACATTCGGTGGTTTTATCTCCACATAGATCCACGCCCCGTTCTTTATTATTCTTCGTTATCCGTGATTTCGTGGGGACAACCCCGCTCGATAATCTACGGAATACCCTAATGCAGGATCTCCAGCGAATCTGGGCGTCGTTATCTAAGCCAGAGGGGACGGAAAACTCGACTATTGAAGATTACTTTGATTTTGCATTTGCTGGTCTGCCTCATAAAAGCTTCCAGCCAGAGAAATTCGCCTCAGAAGTTGATAAGCTTAGCACTCGATTCCGGGATGGCCATCGTGATCCTACGAATATGTCTGCCAAGGGCACCGCTGCTGCGGAGGGCGGCATCTTCCTTCCTGAGTACCATCGAAGAATTCCCGCTGATGGCTTCTCAGTCTATGCCGAGGGAATCTGGGATCAAATCGTGAATAATAAAGATTTGGACTTGCCTACTCAACAAGAGCTTTTGGCGCAATTCCGCTGTGACGAAATTGCAAGAGAGGTACTTATCTTATTCGACGAAACCATCGGTCCTTTTGAAGTGCAGCAACTCGAAGGGATACAATCCGGGATCCCGCTTATTCTTGGCGGCCTCGGTGTTGCCATGCGAGCAGCCCGGGGGAAGATAATAACTGATTTCGAAACTGAGGCGAGCAGATACCATAAGCGCGTTTTTATGACCAAGAAATCCGAACTTGAGGAGAAAATAGACGTGCGCCTTAAAGCCTTATTTGCCGGCCAACTTAGCGCTGCCCATAAGTCTGGTGTGACACAATTCAGTGAAGCTGTCAGTGCTGCAGTCAAGGCAGGTCAGAAGAAAGGGGCCAGTTATGATTTTGCCGAAATTGTTACTCGGGAAAAGAAGCTCGCGGTAGAGAAGTTCGAAAAGGAGGCTAGCACTACAGTGGTTGAAGGGGCTCCTTGGAGTAACTACAAACAGGAACTCTCACTATACCAAAAGGACCTTGAAAAGATTAGTTCGCAGCTCCGGAAGGACGAGATGAGGCGGCTGGCTACCAGAGTTGAACGATGGGTGAGATCCCGCTTGGGTGACTCCATCGACCTTGAATTTAACGCTCTCGGGTCAGGAAGAGGTGGCTCCAGGGCACCAGAAAGCGGGGACAAACCGAGCGAAAAGACAATTTGGGATAGAATTTGGTCCCTATTTGTGGACACTGTTCTGGACGCTGAGCGGAGGTTCACGGAACGAGCTAGGAGTTTCGATGCAAGCTTGGATGAGGTTGACGTCGGGCTGTGGAGGCTACGAAGGAAGGCATGGGGTGTACTGCGGTCCAAGATTGATGAGGAGATGATGGAGGGTAACATACTTCTCAAACTGCGTGAAAACTTCGAGGATAAATTCCGTTATGACGACGCTGGCGTTCCTCGAATCTGGCGACCTACCGATGACATCGAAGGCATCTATACGACTGCTAGAGAATCAACACTCACCCTGATCCCACTGTTAGCCCGTTTCAAGCTAAACGAAACCTCCGCACCTCCACCGCTGGATAAGTGGGTTGGCCATATGCCTAGCTCTGCAACCGGTGCTGATGAAGAAGACCTCGCTCCAATTGGTGGGGTCGACGAGGATGACGGCAAGAGCTTGGAGGAAGAAATGACCATGCTCAGCGAAGCTAAGAGACAGGATCTGACAGTTCGATTCAAGAAAGCTGCTGATGGCGTTTACGTCGAAGCAAAGCGAAGCGCCATCGGTGGTATCACCCAGGTCCCCCTATATTTCTATGGCCTTCTTCTGGCATTGGGCTGGAACGAAATCATTGCTGGTATGTGCATTAGTATTTTACCTCATCGACCGCTCACTGTCTTTGGCTAACACCTGTACTCGCAGTCCTCCGAAACCCTATATATTTCATCTTTCTCTTGGTTGTCGGTGTTGGAGCTTATGTCACTTTCCAACTTAACCTCTGGGGCCCGATGATTAACATGGCCGAAGCAGCCTCACGTCAGGCCGTCGAAGAAGGTAAACGACGACTCCGAGAGTTCTTGGAGTCATCCGATACCGGACGACAGGCAATGGCCATGTCTGGACGTAACGGTCCGCGTGCTGAAGAGTACGAAATGTCGTCCAACCTCAAGAACAGAGGAAGACGCACTGCTGCGGACGATGACGATGACGACGATTTGTAAAGGTATACTATATATTCTTCCCTTTCATTCTATATGCCAAGCGGGTATGTTGCCATTGGTTTCTTTTTTTTTTCTGCTGTTTATAGTTTTGTTTTGTTTTCCTTCCGCCTTTATTGTTGGGCAGTTATCACCTCCACTATTTAATATTTTTTTTGCATGAGTGGTTGTGTGTAGGAAAATTGGGAGGGGGAAGTTTTTTTGTAGAGCATCATAGAGTGATTCAAAAATAAGACAAAGGATCATATGAGCCTTCTTTTAGTTTCATTCAATGCTTCAAAAGTGTGTGGTTATCATCTGTCTGTATGTGAGTGGAAATATATTCGGCGCTTCCCAAGCGCGATAAACTCGATAAGCGCGAGAGCTTAAAGTTTGTGGGCCCGGCGATCACGTGTAGGTCTCTTTTCAACTTCTTGTTATCGTCATATCGAACAGTTCTATCGTTCAACTCTACCATCTATTAACACAGCTTCCGGTAAAAGCCAAGTCGAAATGGGCTCCGTCGTTCTTCCTCATCTTACCACTGCCTGGCACGTCGATCAGGCCATTCTTTCTGAGGAGGAGCGTCTCGTCGTCATACGATTCGGCCGTGACTGGGATAAAGACTGTATGTACCCCACTACCTGAGTCTGTAGCGACTGTTCAAGATAACTGATCGTGCCCGCACATTATTCTAGGCATGAGGCAGGATGAAGTTCTTTATCGCATTGCTGACAGAGTCAAAAATTTCGCTGTGATCTACCTTTGCGACATCGACCAGGTGCCTGATTTCATCCAGATGTACGAACTTTACGACCCCATGACAATAATGTTCTTTTTCCGCAATAAACATATGATGTGCGATTTTGGAACGGGAAACAACAATAAACTCAACTGGGTGTTGGAGGATAAGCAGGAGTTGATCGATATCTTCGAGGCGATCTATCGAGGTGCGAAGAAGGGGAGAGGTTTGGTTGTTAGTCCAAAAGGTGAGTGGTTTACTTCGAAGCCCTGTTCCCATTTTCAGAGAGATTTCTTGACTGACGTCTCGATTTTTATAAATAGATTACTCGACCAGATACAGATATTAAGCCTGTTTTGGGTACTACCACTGCTCACCAAGTGATTATGGGAGTACATGGCAATACATGCATGCTACTGGAGGATCTCTAAAGGAATAGGTCCTTCCTTTCGTTACAATAAACGACTGCAGCCCTCCAGATTTCATTTAATATGGAAATGAGGGTGGTGGATCTATTTCCTTTTAACCGTTAGAGGGACCTCCGGCTTCAAGGAGACCAGATTGTTATAATTCATGTTCTAGCATGATGGTATGTTTTGCTGTAACTTTTTTTTCTTGCCTTTTACCTATTCTTTACCAACGATTAATTCGAAGCTCAGAAAGGAGCACTCTTCTATTCCAGCTAGAAACCAGAGAGTCAGAAGTTCCCGCGAGGGGTGAAATTAAGGCATCTATGACAGTCTGTTTACACCGGACGATAAGGCACTTTGGTAGGCTGCTGCTCTTTGCGATACCCGCCGGCCAGGGCTGATGAAGAAATACTCTGGAGCTTTCTTTTGGCCGGTTCTCAGATAGTCTACAGAGTAGTAGCGCTGAAATCAAGTTTCTGATATGGAGAGGAACATGACATCCCTACATGAATTTAGCAAATATTCATTTATTGCATATATCACATAGCAACCCATCAGCCATGGTCTAGTGTGTGTTGGTTGAAATGAGTCTACGGTGGAGAGAGCTTTAGAGTTATTAGGGTGTATATCTTCTGATGGGCTATGAAGAGGGGTGTGAAATACGGTCATTGGCAACTAAGCTAAAGAGGCAGATCGTCTGCAACATCCTAACAGGACCCAGAGTAATACATCGACCAAAGAAGCCAGCCATCCAGTTGCCTCGTCTTCCATCATTCTCTTCTCTCCTCGAGTTTCAACTCTCGTTATAATATACGATGACTAAGCACTTGATATTCAACCTCGGCTCAATATCACATGAGACCCCTGTGCAGATGACGCGCATCGCGACTCTTTTTCAACTAGGAAAAGCCATCATTCCCAAACTATTATTTTGTTTTCCGTTGGCGCTGTTCTCTGCAGTGCACCTTTCACTCGTTTCTCCTTGGATTTGGCTACTTCACCGGCCACTATTCAAGCTTCTTCACCCTTGCTCAGGCCTATATAACGGGCGGCTCTACAGTTTCCAGATTGTTGAGGCTGAGAAGGATCAGGCGGCAGAAATATAGCCTACCCATCTACGTGGACTTTAATACTCCGATTATATTCCCAGAAGACCGCGCGATCAGAATTGGGATAGGAGGCTAACCCGGAATTTACGATGGCGGTTCTATCAGTTCCAGTCACTTTGACGGCTCTCAATCTAGCCATCCAAAAAATTCGTTCCCAGCTGACCTGGAAGAACCTTGTCTTGCTATATATTTTATTCAATCTCAAATCGGCGCCCTTCTCGTGGCATGTAAGGCTGCCCTAATGCGCTTTCCTTTTATTCCAGTATCTCCTCTGTTCTCAGTTACATCCTTTGGTTATTATCTTCGGACTATTACCATGGCTAACCTGTTCAAATAATCGCGTAGATCCGCTTATTTTACCATTTAATCAGAGGTATCCGCCTGAAAAAGCACATCTATCCTAATCCTCAATCGAAGGAGCACACGAATCCGGGCCATGTCCACCCAATCTTCGTACCATCGAGCACAACGAGCAGGACCACTTTATGGGAAACAGACTACAATATCCACAAATCCAACAGTACCTACTTCGCCGACCTTGACATTGCTCGTACAGGCCTGGTGACGGGTTTATACAGCCCCGGCCTTGAACTCGTCAAACGCGAAATGAACAAGGAAGTTGACGCCAATGGCAAGCAGCTGTACCCTGGCAGAATTGCAGTGATGCTAGGGTCCGTATACTGCACCTTCAAAAAGGAAATCAAGTCCTATGAAAAATACGAGATGCGAACCAAGATTGCAGGTTGGGATGAAAAATGGCTCTATACGTTGACCTTCTTCCTCCGGTTCCCAAAACGAAAGGGAGAGCATAAAGTACTACTTGCAGTTGGGATTAGCAAGTATGTCGTAAAGAAGGGTCGGAAAACTGTTCGCCCTGAAAATGTATTGCGGGCCAGCGGACTATTACCTCCACGGCCAGCTGGGGAGGAGCTTCCTTCGCCTCCTACTGCCCTTGATACACCCGCTAGCGGCGAGGCGATTGAATCTGGGGAATCCCTGGATGAGCCTCTTCTCCGTAAAGTACTGACTTTGACGGAGAATTCTGATATTGATCAGGCTGTGCTGGAAAACATGAAGAAGACTCGCGAGACGTCTGAGAAGGCGGGTGCTTGGGACTGGCATAGGATAGAAGAGGAGCGAATTCGGGGCATGGGTGTTGTTCGATCGTTTGTCAACATTGACGCAAAACTTCATGAAGAAGTTGATCTATCCAAGTGATAGGCACATCTTCGGCCAGCTATGTATAACTTTTTTCGCTTTCACCAGTATATATATTCTCCAACATTAGCCGACCATCCATTCTCTTATATTTGGAATTCGGTGTTCATATAGAAGGCACCTTGCTTGGCAAGTTAGTGCAGAGTGCAGTAACTAATATTTTAATAATAGCAAGATTTAGAATCTTCAATTTGTACCAGAATATTAATCCATGTTGATTAAGGAGTACTATAGTTAGAGAATGGGGAATCAACTACTAGTATGTACAGCGATGAAAATGACCCTTTCAACCAGCAAATTGTGGACCCAAAAGAGAAAAAAACGCTGCCCCGTCCGTCCCTTTGAAATGCTCGAAGAGAAGAAAAGAAAAGAAGGTGAATGTGTGTGGTGCAGCGAGAGCTTCATATGCAACTGGCACAGGAGCATTATCGCGGAAATAAATAAGAATCTCAAAAGGGAAATTCCTGGACTAGTCGCGAGAGGTGAGAGTTTCGTAAAGTGTTTCCGTTTAATTGTGGGAGAGGTAGAAGTAATGTACATTAGGATGCGTTTCGGTCGAAGATAAGTCTATCATTTTCGAACTGTTGTAGAAGTGATGGTATGTAGTGACGGCGCAACGGTCGACCAGTGTCGGAGGAGAAAATGTGACGGCTTATTGATGCTTCGCCTTTACCTCCTTATCGTGGATTCTATGCTCTTCAGCATCGACCATATCCTTCCACAGATCATCAGGTGCGTTCTTATCCTTCTTCTTCGACTTCGCCCTCACAGCATCGGCGATTCCACGACCTTGTCTCTGATCCGAAATCTCAAATGCGGCAGTGGCGCAGAGCACGGCCAGAGTCAGACCCTGGGCGTACACACGAGCCTGTACTATCTTCTGTGGCCCTGATAGATATGGGCTTCGGCTGACGAGAGCAAACGACCCAACCATGCTAGCAATCCAAGTAAGACCGACAATCTTGTATTTCTCTTTGCGAGCGAATTCAAAGACACGGTCCCGGACGCTCATCTCCGCCAGCTCCTCCTTGCGCAACCGAGTCTCGCGATCCTGTAGGAAACCGACTTCCTGTCTCTGGCCTAGGTCGAATGTTCTTGATCCATGGTCGGCGGCGATGATTCCGGTGAATGTGCCCGTTGAGGTGACCAGGAAGGCCTTCATGGGGAGGGTGAGGTTTCGAACTCCGGCCCATCTTTTCGATGCTACCAGTACGCCGGCCCAGCCACCAATTAGACCTGCAATTCCGCCGATGGTTACTCCCTTAAGGACAGCCCTGGTGAACTTGTCAGTAACTAAATAGTATGTATGGAGGGTTTGAAGGCAACGAACTTGTTGTGAGCCTCTTCAAGTTCCTTGGTGAGAAGCTTCATCTTGCAATATGTGTATGAGTTATTGCCGATTTGAGCGAAATAGTATTAAGATACCAAATATCAGATATCAGATTGTACACAAGGAGGCACGTTTTGTTATATAGCAAGCTTCATGGAGGATGTTGGAGAAAAGTGGGAGATGACCGTAAAAATTTGTTTGTGTCAGGATGCTCCACGGAGAAGTTCTAGGCTATGACGTCTATTACAACGAGCTCCAAAACTGCGCCCAAAAGTACCACCAAAGTAGCGATGCAGCGTCTGTCAGCCTCTGTTTCGGCAGGAAAGTGACCTGAAGGGACTTTTTTCCACCCGACGGCAAAAACTCGGGGCTTTCGGGGTTTGAAACGGAGCTCTTTATCGTGGCGCGGCAGGGATGCGATAATCAGGCCACTTTTGCATCATGATTCCAAATCCACGGCGCTGGGGGAAACAACAAACGAATTGAGGATACAGCCAGAGCCAGCATAACTGGCTTTGAGCTCCATATTTATATACTTGTAGACATATTCACTACCATTATAGTCATTAAATCGATATATTTTTGGGCAAAAATTTGAAGTCGAAGATCGGAATAAGCTTGATTATGTAAAATTATATTCACGTGACCAGATCCAATGACTAAGCTTGAGGTCGGTGATGGAGAATTGACGGATTGGGCAAGTTCCAACGTCACTTCAAGAAGTCGATGTTGTCATGATCAAGATATCCACGAATACATTCTTCAAGCCATCCATGGATCTGGCAAATAGCCCAACCAAGGTTATTCAGCTTGGGTGGACCGGAGAAGGAGTTATTGACATCGAGCAGCCCGTATCGCAACCTATATACCACCACCAGTAACTATACCCGCTATCTTGATTAAGGGGATACTACAAAACAGATTAAATCCATAAGTAGTATTCCCTCACTATTTATAGGCAATTCTATCTATCTAGTGGATTGATAGCTATAAAATAGTATATACCTTATCATTTACCTCGGGTTGTAATACTAGTATTTATAGTCGTAGTTGACTATCAATCTAGAGATATAAAAATCCCCCCCCCCCCTCTCTATATATATATATATATATTCTATCTCTATTTGACATTTTATATAGCCATATTACAACTACCC
>JANTQJ010000451.1:0-15432 GCA_032989685.1 Arthroderma sp. PD_2
TGACCCCTCTATTGAGGTGAAGTTTGTCTTAATTCCTAAACCCTCCTGCCTCTGGCTAGATTCTCCTCGCGGAGTATCTGGGTAAGATGGGTTGCTTTCGAGGTGGGCATTGTCGTGGGCAAACCCATCCCCATCACCAGGGAACACGGCAGGTAAAGGGCTAGAGTGGGCCTTATGGATACATAGGGGGTCAGGCCTGAGGTACGAAAGCGAAGATTCTTCTCCTGCGGACTGTGGTGGGTTCTGGGGGTCATTGTACTCGTGATTTACCAGTGCATGTTGACGTGCGTCCCGAGAGGCGTGCATTGGGTTGAGGCTATCCGCACCTCTCAACGGACGAGAGCTATTGGTACAGCTAAAGGTCCTACTATTCCAACTAGAACCGATGGCGTCTGAGTTTTCTTCCGCTCTCTGCACAATATCGGGGCCATGGGTCCTGCAGGAATCGATCTGTCCGGTATCGTCTCGATATTGTTCATTATGGCGGTAAATAGGCTGCCCATAGGGGATGTCTGGATACGAGGTGTCTTTTTGACCGTCGTGCAAATTTTGAGCTCTAGATTCTAGCAAAGATTCTTATTGTTTAGTACCTCGGAAAATGATAAGGCTAAGATGGATAAGAAATCCGAACATTGGGGATTTCGCTGTCGAGTATCTGCGGGATCTTAAACCAATGAGAGAAAGTGCTCACGATATTTCTGACCCTTAGGCATTTGGTGCAATGGTATTGGACGTTGCGTTAAATAGCCGTCGCGACTCCGACCCCCTGAACTTGAGGGGAATAATGTAGTGCTTCCAGATCGAGTCGGATTTGGTGCCCCTAGGCCATGTAGTTCCTGGTGTGACATCACGGGAGACGGGGGAAATTTATTAACAGTGTTAGATCCCTGCATAGGATGACTAGTCGAATCCTTCTGATTGACGAAAGTTGAAGTAGGGGCAGAAGTTGAGTGCTGGTTGTGTTTGCGGATTAAACGCTGTGGCTGCGGTCCTGCATTTGATGCTTCTGCTACATTAGATGCCACCAACGTTTCTTGGGGATTCGGCCGCCGACTATCAAAGGCGCTTTCCCCTGCTCTTATGAGCGAGGCCCGTCTCGTAGAAAGCTCACGTAAATGCTTACACCAGAGAAGCGTTATGAGGAGAATCACAATAACTAGGGCAGCTATGAGTAAAGGTGTCAGAAGTTCGGATTTGTTGTTTGCCTCCCTCATAATCGGCACCTCCCAGTCGAGGTCAGATTCTCTCACCCAGGTATGTGATCTGTCGGCTGACAAGCTGGCGGCTTTGAAGAAGGGCAAGGCGAATTGGCCTGATTCGGTATGATGACCTAAAAAGCAGGAAGAGATAGATACCCATTTACCAACGGTATCGATGTACTCAAAGGTATATCTCTCCCTGGCTAGTCGTCAAAGGAGAGCTTCGAAAATGCCAGGCGATGAAAGGGAGTGGGCTTGTCGCCACCTTATGAAGGATGGGAGATTCCGATTATGGCCAATGTCAAGGAAAACCAAGAAAGAATTCACCGTCAAGTCTAGGATGTAGGTGCATCCATGCATCTATTCACTCTTTGAGAGTCACATTCGCACTTCTCTTTTCTCTTTCTTTTCTTTTCGTTAAAGATGTTCCCTGTGTTAGACATGTCCTCTTTCTTATCCTATCTTCCTTTGGGATGCATTGCACTGGGATTTCACCTCCTCTTCCAGGGTAAATAACAAAGCCTCGAATAGCCATCTGGATTCGTTTCTGTCCCCTACCAGTGGGCTTCTCACTCCAACCCAGCTCCATTTTTCGCCCGTGGCGATAGCTGGCGGCTTCTCTGATAGGAGACGAGCTCTCTCGGATTTTGATAGCTTAGAGTTGGCGGGCGGTACCCGGGTGAAGGGACAGCAGCCTTCGGCGCATCCCACCAGGCCTAGATAGAAACACCACTCATCGTGAGTATAATGCTTTGGTGGATCGCAAGGAAGGTCGTTATAAATCTTCCCGAGTTCGTGGACTATTGCACACCATCGTTGAGAAGGCACATGTACATTTTCATCTAGATCTTGTGAGGTTAACTTCTCCATTATCGAGGCCGAGTGATAGGCGTGGGGGTGGTGGCTTGGTCGCTGAGAGCCGTTGTCTTCTGTCTCGCCCCGTCGATTGCGGATAATCGAAATCATGCCATGGAAAAAAGTGAAGAGCCGGTTTTTGATGCCAGTCTCATGCGGGAACAAGGTCAGATCACCGGCAAAGATTGTGACATCATGGAATATCTTTGCGACGGTATCACCCATGCTGGAGATTAATATGGTAGTGGTTGGGACTGCGAGCAGCGACCAGAGGACGAAGAAAGGTTTCCCCCAGGTTTGGCCCAAGGTCACATCACCGTAGCCAATGGTAAGGAGGTTTACATAGGCGAAGTAGATCGATGTAAAATATGTCCAGCCTGAATCCCGCTCCGCCATCCAAAATGCAACGGAGCCAACTAGCCAAAGGATTGCCCAAGCCAAAACAGAAATGAGTAGCGAAGCCCACCGGAGCTGCCAGGCACAAGTTTTGTGTATACGACGCATCAAGTGAAACTCTTCTTGCTGTAGCTGCTTTTCGGACAGAGCATGATGTCGATTCGCCAGTGGTCGGAGCACCCGTTTATTCATCTCTCCTGACTGTAGCTGCTCTGCCACCGCGATTCTCGTCTTTTCCGTCGTCCTCGCGGTCAGCTGTGCTCGTGCCCTCTCGACCATCATTGATCTGATAGACATGACAACCAGGGCAAGGGTGAGAATCCCTCCAACGGCATATGGGAACAGAAGACTTCGACCGAGATGCGTGGAGGGAGCAAGATCACCGATCCCATTTGTAAGGAGCGTGAAATCGGCCCAATATAGGGCATCGAGATAGCTCCACTTTTCTACATGCGAAAAGATGGCGGCACCGATTAGCAGGTACATCAGGTAGAGTATGTTCTGCAGCATCAGTGACCGTTGGCTGGTGGTCAGGTTAAAGTGCTCGCTATATCGTCCAGTTTTAGCACCGTAGACCGTGATAAGCAAAAAGGAAGAGACGAAGAAGTAGATGGCAGAAGCCATAATGGCGTAGTAGTACGCCTGGGTCATTTGGCGTTTGTACATATCGGTCACTCGAGGCATCGCAGCAGTTAGCCCGATCAGCAGAGCCGAGGCGATATACCAGCCGCCTATTGTTATAGGCTGGCTGACGGAGAAGCGAACTCGTCTCGCCATGTTCAGCAGAAGAGATATGTTTGAAACCAGGGCAAACCCGAGCGAGACAGAGTTGATCACGATGGCCCTAGAAAGATGGAAGAAGCTCGAACGTCAGCATGGCTCGCCCCCCTCAGAGACCAGCAGAGGCTGGAAATTCAGGATAGGCGGGCGTAATAACAACCATGACGGATCTTTGACTGTGGTTGGCAGATGGCCGGTTTGAACGGTGCCTATCTCTGCTCTCCAGTCCTGGGAGAGCGCGCAGATGCTGAAGGCGTTCGCCATCGGCCCCAGTGTTCCCTAGAGCATCGAGTTAGTTCGCTACAAAAGGACATCAAGGAGGGAGGTAGGACACACTGCGAGCAAGGGAAACGCTGTGCTGGCGAACCACCATCGAGTCGGTAGAAGACAGGATATCTCGTCGAAGGTGTTCGTCCCTTCGTTGCGATCCCCGTCCATCTCCGCGGCCATAGGTTCTGGTCCGCTGGCCGGCGAGCTCGCCTGTTTGAGGTCAGGTTCCTCGGGCCTATCCTCATGCATACTCTGTAGTACTAATGAAGATGAAGTTGAAGCCGCTGGGGTTCTGATTGATGGTGAAGAAGCTTGAGTACGTGTGTTATGCAGGGAGTTGTTGATATCTGGGTTGTTAAACCAGGTTAGCGGCTATTTATGTGGATTCAACTGAGGCGCGATATTGGATGAAGGATATTTTGATGACGACACGCACAGTCGACGTCACTTATACGATGAAGATGATGAACAGAACAGTTTGATTCGCTTTCTAGCATCTCTGTCGACTAACTAATACTGCATGCGGAAGAATAGCTTCTCCTTCTCGACGATCTCCTCCTCGTTCATGACAAGCTCCTGCATGTCCCAGATCAGACTGACATACCGGCCACCAAGCCACGGCCGGCTCTCCGACGTGAGAAAGGTGAGGGCATCAGCACCGAGCTCGTGGGATTCTGTAAAGACTGCGGTAGGGACTATTAGCAGCGGACGGAAGACATCATTCTAGTTCGCCGGGAATGATAAGAGTTAATAGCTTACCATGCTTGATCTCAGACGGCATCTTATCGAATATTCCACGCACCAGGTCGGTGAAGACGTTCCCGGGATGAATGCTGATACAGGTGATCCCTTGCTCGGCATACTCGGAGTTTGCAGACTCAGCCAGCCGGATCACAGCCAACTTGGCGATCTGGTAAGGGCTGACGCCGGGGAGGATGAAGTGAGCGGAGACACTGCCGAGCAGGATGAGATATCGAGCATCTCCGCCCTTGGCGAGCAGCGGGAGGAATGATCTCGAGATGAGATAGGCTCCAAACAGGTTGACCTGGAAGATATCCCACCACTCCGCTGGGTCTGTGTCTGCGATCTTGCCCGGGATGCTAGCGATTCCTGCATAGTTGATGACCACATCGCAGAACCCGAATGCTTCTTCAACTTTGGCCGCTGCCGCCTCTACGCTATTCTGCTCCCTCACATCGAGGCTCAGGGGCAGGAATTCGGGCTCGGGTCGGTTGGCAGACAGAGCAGCGGCTCTGATGTCCAGGCCAACCTGGGTCAAATCAGAGCGCGCTCCGACAGCAATACAAGATGCACCAGCTTTGGCAAATGATAACGCGGCAGCTCGACCTAGGCCCCTGGAACCACCAGCGATGAAGATTACTTTTCCTGTAAAGTCTCTCTTCGTAGGGTCAATGTATGGGTATGTGTCACTGTGCACGTCGCAGGTAACAACATAGTCCCCTAAATATGTAGATCTGCATCAGATGAAGCAAAAAAAAAAGCAATAACTAGTTACCTGAATAGCACATGAGTGTTGTGAACTTACCAGGTCCTTCAACAGGGTTTTCAACGTCAGTTGGAGGCGGCATGATGGTATAGTGTTCTTGTTAAGGCTTGTAGTGTCTTTCTTTTAGGAGTATATAGATTTGGTAGATATTCAGTCGAAGCTGACCAGGGATGGTTTATCTGGGTACTTTATATTAGTCTGAGTGGCTTCACTTCTGGGCTGTGGAGTAACTGCAGCACCATTTAATGTGATCACAGACTGAACTAGCCCTAAAATTTAGTCAAAAGGGATTCAATAATGAAAGTGTGAGATGTGCGGAGTTGTGAATTCCCTCTGGAGTACTCACAAAAGACTGTAACTCTCTCTATCCCTTTCTTAATTCCCAGTACTTAGGTGACCGTTTCCAGAGCCCAGAAGGGCATCTTTGTTAGAGGGGTCGCTCAAGGTAGAGATGCTTTCTTTGTTTGCATGCCAAAGTGGCTATATAAAAAGGGGCTTTATATAACATTTCGCCTACATAGAGAATGCATAATAATTTATATATGTGGCTTTTGCCATTGGGTTATTAGGGGCCTTATATACAAGAGGAAGGCATTTAATAACTACCATGGCGTTGAAAGATCTAATTCTCTATACACAGAATCAACGGGAATCAACAGGAATTAACGGGAACCCATATCTGGCTTTCACCTGTATAAAGAGCGACGTTGTTTCGGATGGTAGCGTACAAAGGGGACTACTGTGTAAGCAAGATCATGTCACAGATACACCAAAGCACAACATGAAAACAAACAGAAAAAAGCAAACAGAAGCCAAAGTTATATATACACAGGAGAAAAACAAACTGGTTCATTGGCATGCTCGTGCCTGGTCCTCCACTCAATCTATGGTTGCTGAACGAGTCCACATTTTTCAATCATCCTGCAACAACGATACTGAAAATTGGGGAAAACGGATAGTTATCAATATCCGGAGTATGATCGTCGCGTGATGCGGGAGGTCCCACTCTTCAAAGCGCCCTTCACGGTCGAAGTAAAGTTGCCATTGGACCAAGCCTGGGTGGCATCCCACATCATAACTCCGCCGAAGCTTGCAAACGACTTGCACCAATTGACAATGCTGACGAGCGTCTGGGCATCCACATAGCCGGAGCTAGCTCCGCCCTTGTTTGCAGGAGCTCCGACCATGACCTTCACATTGGGGTTTGCCGATACGTTCTTAGCAAAGTTATCCCACTCCGCAAAGTTGAACTTGTCTTGCGTCTGGGAGCCCACCGCAAAGTTGTTGAGGCCGCAGAAGTTGTTGTAGAATTGGATAAACAGAGCGTCAAATTTCACACCGCCTTCCAACAGCTCCTTGTTGTAGAGATCCGGGTACGGGCACTGAGGAGCAATAGTGAGGTAGTATGATTTGGAACTCTCGGCATCATACAAGGAGCGTAGCTGGTTTGCGAATGGAACCATGTTCAACACAGTTGCTTCAAAATCAAGATCAAACCCATCGACGACCGCGTCGTCAAAGGGACGGAGGGCGGAGGAGTTCGACTTTGTTGGCCCAAATGTGTCACACATCAAATAGGCACAAGCAACGGCATCCTCGGCTGACCTGAAGCCTCCCTCGCTATACGTTGCTCCGCCGATGGAAAGGATGATCGTCTTCCCTTTCTTTTGGCAGGTTTTGATATCC
Source organism: Arthroderma sp. PD_2 (assembly GCA_032989685.1). Classification (NCBI taxonomy): domain Eukaryota; kingdom Fungi; phylum Ascomycota; class Eurotiomycetes; order Onygenales; family Arthrodermataceae; genus Arthroderma; species Arthroderma sp. PD_2. The sequence continues at coordinate 6,694 of JANTQJ010000451.1, forward strand.
TCACTGATTGCGTGGTTAGTACTCCGTACTTTGCAATGAAATAGAGCATGTAGATGGCTTCTTACCCAATCTGTGGGCAGTGGAGAAGGTCGGTGCCGGGGAATGGCTTGCAGGGGTCACCCTGGTTAGAGAAGTTGACTTGTGGCACACCTCCGGGACCCTTGATAGTCACAGCAAAGGCAAGTGGGATAACCTTTGTTAGTTAGCATCTAGCCTATACAGCTATCCAAACGGGATACATACGTCAACATCCGGGCCTTTAGAAAAGTTAGTAAATGCTAGCATTGTATAGAGTAATAAAGCCCATATGAAAAGAGAAGCCTTACTATCGCAGTAATAAGAGAGTCGTTGTTGAGCAAGGTCTCCCTCCGCCTTGTTCAACGAGTTCTGACCTGATATGGGCAGCTAAGTGAGCATTCGTTCATAGAAGAGAGAGAGAGAAAGATAGCAGATCCGATGTTAGGCAATTTATGACAAAATATACACACCCCAATATATGGCAACATTGTTATAACTCGAGGGGTCAAACCCGGCATATGCGGTCTTGACACCTGCGAGTAGCGCAACTAAGGAGAGAATATTCTTCACGGAAGACATTGTACAAGGAGTGGTCATGAAGGAAACCTAGCCAGTAGGATAATAATAGCCTCTTCAAGGAGTGTCAGGGCGCAATAGGCATTCAAAAAAACTTGAAGAATTTTTAGTAGAAAATCTTTTGAGATGAGACATTGTTTTATAATGCTATCAGAGACCTGGTCAGTCGGGCTGACGGGGCGCCTCCATGTGCTCATTTCCCATCCAGCAAGCAAGGTTGAACGGCGAAGTGTACATTAAAAATGGTCCCTGGGAATAAAACCAGCATCGTTGAAGGTCATCCAAACCGGAGTAACTTTATCGGTGGCAGGATGACATGGCAGATGGGAGTTAGCTTCTACCACGAGTAGTGTTCTAACGGCTCAGCAACAACCAGAAATCATTTCACCAACCAAGGATTCTATGGATGGGCGGAATGTCACATCTTCCAACATGTCTGTGGAGAATGCCTTTGAACCGAGAGAGCATAGGAGAACGAGAGCATATGGTTGAGAGCAGGTCCGATGAGAGCGTTGACATCCATCAGTTCAACCACTCAAAGGCCGAATAAGCCAGGTCATCTATCAGAAGAGATATAAACCAGAGAGGTGTTTGCCTTGAGGGGGTATGCAGCATCACTGTCCATCATCATATAGAGAGGGCAAAAAGCAGCCAGGTAACAGATGACCTAAACCAGGCAACTTTGATAGTCGTTATACACCTCATTGAGGCCAGTTATATCAGCGTGTGTGGGGGTAACATGATAACAGGCAGTATCAGCCCCCGTTATATCATGGGAATGAGCGAAGGTGCGTGGGGAGATAATTTCATGCTTGTCTGAAGAAATCCTTCGCGAAAGAGAAAACATCTGCTCAACGGTGTAACCACGGCCACGAGAAAGTCAGATGTGCAACATGACGGCAGAGGAGGCGGTTTACGGGATCCCAGTGCGGCGGGCAGACGGAATCCCACCTTTCCAACCCCCAGCATCTCATGTTTCATCATCGAGATAGATGTCGTTCGTCTTGCTACTCGTTCGTCCCTTCGTGTTCTTTTATGTCGTCTTTTGACTCGGCCAGGTGAGATGCTGACTAAACTCTCACGTGGTCAGACTTTCATTTTCAACGACGGAAGAAAACAGCAATTTTTGTTCACAATCTATCATTTATTTTACTTGCTACAACAGAGGATCTCGGCTACAACAGAGGATCTCGGCTACAACAGAGTGTTTGGAGTCATGGGGTTTTCTAGACTGAACCCTTAGCAATGAACCAATAAACCAAAAAAGAAAGGAGAAAGAGGATGGACAGCTGCAGATCAAAGTCGGCGACTCTTTCACTGCGCGAGAATACTGCGGCCCCCGTCTGCCGTAACGCGTTTGCGTACTTTCATCTTGAAATATGAAGCTCCAAGCTCCAGGAGCGGAGACCCAGACGCTCTCTGGGCCCGCAGGTCATCTTCTCGCTTGTCGTTCAGCTCGTTGACATCTAGAATCGCGCTTGGACAGAATACCAAGGCCTCCCCAGTCTTCAAGCCAACAATTCGCGAGAAGAGGCTCTCGGTGCTGTATTTAGATCGACGGGATGCAGTGACATCCATCACAGCGCCTGCTAGATGGCCCTCCAATGCTTTGAACCATGCAGGGGAGCTAAACCTATGCACGACCGTGAGGTTGCACAAGTCCAGGAGATTGGGAGACAAGGTCGGCTCTTGGGTCGCGATTATAACCCTAGTAGCTAAGTGACGCTGTTGACGGATCAGGGATAACATGGTCTCTGTGAGAGCTACTGCTTCGCGGCTTTTGGTTGTGAGATACTGCTCATACCTATTAGTGCGTGGTAGCTAAGTAGACCAGTCCGTTGGGTGCTGTTTCATGTTTTGACCTACCTTGTGAGCCTCGTCTAGTGCGATGATTCGGCCTCCTTTGTTACGGCCCTCGAGAAAGATCCCCATACAGATCTTGAATAATGCACAGGCATCGTTCTCGTCCACGAACGGGCAGCTCAAGTCAATGATTGTGAGGGTTCCCTTTTCAAAGTTCCACACATCCACCTCATCCGCCAACTTGACGAGAAATTTAGCAAATCGGGGAGTTAGCTTTGCGCGGTCCTCGAGGAATGAGCGGAGGAGCTCGAGCCGCATTTGCAATGGAGCCGACTGGCCTTTCACGGTCGTCTTCTTGTTGATTCTGTCCTCGAAATCTAGAAAGTTAATTCCTCGTCGGCCTTCGGACTCCTTTGCCATGTCTCGGAGAATCTTGGTAACCATCTGGGTTGATTAGCATTTGCAAACCAGGTCTGCGCCAATGGTGCATCTCTCGCTTACCTCCATGTAGAGTGGTGTTCCATCACCGTCACCGATCGCCATCAATGACCTCATCATACCAATGCTAAGGTGATCTTCTTTGAACAGCATCGGCTTCACCGTTGGTTTGGGACAGTCTGCTGGTAAGCCAGGAAGATTTGAGTACAATTGACTCATACGCGAATAGTTACTCGGTGACACGAGAACGCGAACTGGGATACCGGCAGAGCACAAATAAGCTGCCTCGCAAAGCTGACCGGTTTCTAAGCCGGTGAATTTATCGTAATGGAGTACCAGGCCGGTCAGCTGGGAGGAGACCTTGCCCGTCTTTGACGGTAGTAGCAGCGAATTCTCGAGCATACACGCAAGGGTGTGGCTTTTACCACTTCCCTGACTTCCACATATGAATGTGGACCACGGAGCATTAATGTTGGTATAAATCAAATTCTGGCTCGCGTCGCCAACGTCAATGTCTTCCTCGTCATCCCCGGGTGCATAACTGGCAAGCCTCAGCCCTAGCAAGCCGTACTGAGGGAACAGTGATTGTAATGCGCCTTTGGCTGGAAGGGCTGAGCGAGGTCCAACGCTGAATGTGGTACCCTTGATTTTAGAGGAGAATAGGGGCGTGGTTTTAACTTGTTCAGCCAAGGGACTGGCCGATGTGTCGTCCTTAGATCTGCTTGCTTCAACGAGCTCAAGGTGGCCTTCCAGCTCGGATTCGCCAGACTTATCGTTGGGCTCTTGTACCATGGTTTCTGCTGCGCTGGGCTCTGCTCTGGCCTTTGCTCTGGCCTCTGCTCGAGGTGAGGGACGTTTAGCTGAGGTCCTAAGGGGAAGATTCTGCATTGCGCAAAGCTGATTGATTTGCCTCTCTCACCTTGCAACTGGGCGGCCCTTTTAACCATCTTCCTGCGATGCTATTTGGTTTTCTAGTCAGGATATCCGCTTCATTGGCCTTTGTTTTTAGGGGAACCATGAGAACCTACCATCTTGTTCTGGTCAACCTCTGCCTTCTGTGCCTTTCAGTCTGTCAACAGCCAAATCACCCATCAAAGGTGAGGATAAAGATGAGTGGTGAAAGGGGAACCAAAGAAGAAAAAGGATGTTTTATTATCAGTTTCAAAATTTATCAAAATTTCATTGTGGGAGCTAAAGAAAAATTCTGTCTGCGTCAACGAGATGCTTCTATCTAGATGTGTGATAAAACATGCTAGAGCCTAGAAAACATGTATAAATGGATATAGTTATGCAAATGATTGAGAATAGTATAGTAACAAGACTGTTCATACTCGTTACACCCCATGGCTAAACAAGCAATGTCTTGTTTCCATATCAATTGAAGACAGAACACCAAACACCAAACACTGATCAAAGGAATCCCAAGGGCTGACCACATGGCCCTACCCCAAATACCCATAGAAGAACAAGATATGCAACAAGAATGTACAGGCGAAGGTAAATCAAGAAAAAGAGGAAGGATCGAAGATTGGTGCTCTGCGGTTACATGACTGCGGGAGTAGGCAGATAGTGATATAGGAACCCATGTTAGCTGCGAGTATATACCGAAGGGATGGCAGGCATCGGGGGCATCGCAGGCACCTGAAGCATCCTACCGCCACGTCTAGCAGAGTTGGAACGACCGCCAACGGCACCGCCGAGGTCAAAGTCAGGGTTACTGCCTAGCACCGCCTCCCTTTGTTTCTGCACTTTTTCTCGAGGGTTATCCCATTCTGGCGGTTGCCAATTGGGATTTATACCGCGTTGCGAGATGGAGGTGAAGTGGCTTATATCACTGACAGGTGAGCGCAGGGCACCATGCACGACATCGAGAGAATTTCTCGGTTGGGGCTCACCAGTAGTGCTACCGGGGGTCAAGGCAGATGGAATAAATGCGGGATCGGGGTTTGATGAGTTGGTGAAGTGAGTTTCCACATCTTCATAATATGTGTTTGTGGGATGAGGGGTGGCTCGGGGAGGGGATCGGGTCATGTCTCTGGGTTGCGGGTTTGGGCCCAGGGGACTCGGTGACCCGCGTGCGTCTATGGGTGACAGAGGCTGGTTATTTTTTGTCCAGTCGTTTCTTACCGGTATATACGCGCTAAAGGGGGGAAGAAGTGTCAGTTGGGATAGACAGAATTTGTGGATATTCATCATTGTGCAGTGGTCCCTTGTACATACGAAAGATTGGAAATTTCTGTGACGGAAGTATAGGCATTGGCCGGCGAGCGTTCCATTTCTATATCCTGACCCATACCGCCAGCGACGGGGCCAGGTCCATACATGTTATTCGCATCCCTTGGAGGGCGGGGCGGAGGGCCAGGTCCGCCGCGTCTACCACGGCCGGAGCGAGACCTGCTTGGATAGGGACCCCTCTCGCGGTAAGGGGCTCCCCTTCCACCTCTTCCAGGCCTCCTGGTTGAAGGGCCGCTTCTACCGCGGCCGGAGTTACCGCCACGCTGACTCCCCATGGCATTTTTAGAGGGTTGCTTTCGCGGCGGCGGAAAATGGCTATACGGGCCGTCCTGGTTCAGGATGGTCCCAGGGGTATCAGGCGGGTCAGGCAGTCCGTCGTCAGGCTCACTGGGTGCCCAGAACCTTTCGTTGCTAGAAGGTGCAGCGCGGGGACGCATCCGTCGGCTCTCATCATCTCTAGGCCGGCGAGTGGACTCATACCTGGCGAGCGCTGATACGGTTTCCGCTGTTGGGATAGGAGCCGATATGGCCTCCTTGGTCTCCATATGCATAGCAGCAGGCGGGTCCAGTTTGACGGAATTCTGGCGATTGTAAAAGTTCTCGCCGTTCATCTCCGCATTCTCGGCGATCCGACGCTTTCTCGCCTTCCGACTCACCAGGGTCCGGCGCATGGCACATGTCAGGATGCCACAGGTGGTGAGAATGATGGTCGCCGCGAGAACGATCCAGCCACCCCATTCGAGGTGAGGAACGAAGAGGAGGATATCGACGAGGAAGGCTAGCAGAGATACAAGCAGCGTCGGGAGAAGCAGGATGAGAAGGCCCAGCAGATATCGTGGAGAGTGAGACGGAGCATGGAGATGGGCAGCCGCAGCGAGGCCAAAGCAGATGAGGGTGAGGAATGCCGCAATAGGATGGACGATCAAGAGAGAGGACAAGGTATGCCGAATTGACGCTGGAAGGTTGAAGTCACCGTCGGACTTGGGGTCTCCAAAGGCGCCGTCTCTCGCGTCTGCGCCATTTCCATTCCATATTAGCCTATGGTCGAAGCATTCAAAAAGAGTAGACAGTACATACCGTCCTTGTATCCTATGGTGAAGCCGCTGCACACATCCTTCCGACACCAGCCAAAGACGCCAAAGGTGATATCATTGTATGTAGCCAGCGGGACGCCCTTGATCACCGGCGTCGACAGGACAGAGAGCAGCAGCAGACTGAACGCAGCAAACAGGAGGACAGACAGCGGCGTTGCTGGTTTCAGCAACATACTTGTAGGATAGGCGACGACTGCAGAAGCATCGCCAAACTGCGCCCAGCGCGTATTTTATCTTCTTCGTCCTCGAAGTCGGCGGCAGAGCGGGGGGGAATCGAAGGGTTCGTCTCTCTCTCTCTCTCGTATAACAGAGGGTCGCGATGGAGTCGGAGGAGGAGAAGTGCGCAGACCGGCCAGGGTACGCGGAGAGGGGGAGAAGTGAATTCGAATGAATAATGCCAACCGCTTTTTTCGCTCCCATGTACTCCGTATATACGCTATTCTTACTCGGCAGAGCGAGCGCAGCAGCGTCAACGGGAGAAGTGCATACTTGAACTGTTATTAGCGAAGAGAAGAAGAAGAAAAGGGGCGCGAGAGAGAGAGATAGCTCCAGGGGGGCCCTCCCAGACCCCAGCAAACAGCTAGTGAGACATGGGACAGCAGCGGGTTCAAAAGGGCATCCAAACCGCCCAAGATGCCAGATTAATTAACTGCTGCATCCTCAAGGGTTGAAAGGAGGAGAAAAATGCGACGTTGGAGGTGTACTTTTTATCGGGGTTGCAGATAAGAGGAAATAGATGAGTAAGCAGGAAATGTATGGGGGACCGTGCTATATCACAGACAAAGTCGAAACATCCTCGCTTACTAAGACTCAGGGGTAGAAGATGAGACTACAAGGGGGCGAAGGGAGGGAAAGGGAGGGATTAGAAGGTGTTTATAGATTAATATACATGAGGGAACCACGCCAGCTCTATTACCCAGAGATAAGGACCCAGAGAAGGAAGAAAATCTGGGTTGGTTAGCCTGGGAGTAAGATGAAGGGAGAGAGAGAGAGGGAGACGTACCATGAGGACGCCAAACATTTTGGCGATGAGCCATCGGTTGCCCGAGACACGCGACCAGTACTTCATGAGTTGTCGACCACGTCTTCCGTGTTGGCGTCGATGCGCTGGATCATCTCCGACTGCTCGCTGACCATGCTCGCCAGCTGGCCGAAGATGCCGCCGAGCTCGTTGATGGTGCGCTCGATGGCCTCGATGGCCTCGCCGCGCGCGTGTATATACGTGTTGGCCGGCTGTGCCTCCTCCATCATGAGCAGCTGCTGGTCGGAGTGCAGCCCGGTAGGAGTGCCTCCCGACGAGGACGCCGGGTCCAGGGTCAAGAGGTCCGCAGAGCCAGGCCGGTAGCCAGGCTGGGGGCTCTTGCTGCGCGGTGGGTTGTATAGCGGGGAGTCGGAGCGTTGAGGATCGAGTGCGGAGTGCGATCTCGATGAAACGGTGGAGACAAAATTCTCGGTTCTGGATCGAGAGGCCTGGATGTTCTTGGTCCGCACCTCGAGCACGTCTTTGAAGTTGGCTCCCACGTCCGCCAGTCGACCTTGTAGCAAAACAACAACCTAGGCGTATAGTTAGTCTCTAAAAGAGAGCCAGTATATATAGAGGTGGCGAGGTATAGCGTACGTTGTCATTGTGTTCTCCTTCCTGGTCTGCCTTGCTCCGTGACGATTTCGGATGCTGTGATAGTGTGAGTGATTGGAGAGATGCGATCTGGGAGTTTAGCGAGGAGAGGTCTTGTTTGATGACATAGGTCAGTTCTGATATCTCGACCGGTCTGTCATCGAATAGTGATTTCCGTTTGGCCACTGCAAGAGTTAGTCCATGTCCGCCCTCCACCTTCGAAATAAGGATATACAAAAGACGAGAAAGACATACGCTGTGCCAAACGCTGTAGCTTCCCCGTCGTCGATGCTATGCCACGACCAATCTCTGCAGCTCGTCTGGCAAACTCCGAGCGCGCAGGCCGACTGCTCGCGGCTGGCACATCCGCAGAAGTCGTCCTCCCGGTCGAATTCGAGTGCAGCGCCTGACGGTGTGTGCTGGCCTTGGACGAGGCAAGTCGTTTCTGTGCCTGTCCCAGAATCGACCGGAACTCAGAGGTGCGATCTTGGATGGGCGCGGGAGCAGCCATGGTTTCGGGGGTTTTGGTGGTCTCTCTGGGAGATGGCGATTTGCAGAGCTGGCGTTGGCAGGTGAGGCCGCTTCCGCTTCTCGCGCGTACCAAGGGGGCTGTGTCGAAGTGTCTAGGGTGTCAACTTCCAGGAGAGATGTTGGATGTGCTCGAGTTCAGGCGCTGGCATGGGGGAATCCAGGGGGCTTCTCTGTTGTTGGATGACGATGCTCGCGACGTGTCTCTTCATGGGGGCCGTCCTGCCCTCCAGCCGTCTTCTCTTTTGTTTCTTCCGTCTTCTCTCTTCTCTTTTGTTTCTTCCGTCTTCCGTCTTCTCTGTCTGCTTTCTCTTCTCTCTCTCTCTTCTTGTCTTGTTTCTGATCTTTGAAAGTCGTTCGTCGTTCGTGGCTTCGACTTCAACTTCCCACGTGACTGCGGCTTACTTAGCCCATCCTTCGCTTCTCGCATTT
>JANTQJ010000452.1:0-15377 GCA_032989685.1 Arthroderma sp. PD_2
TTTTTTGGTTTTTATGTACCATATATCTTCAGCTATACACTCGGTTGTTTTGCTTTTTTATTCGGTGGAGGGATTTCAATCTCGGTTGGTGCTCTACAAACTTTTGTACGGCGAGACATAGAATTATCCTGTAGTATACTCAAATCTATGTGATTTATGCATTGCATCTTGTGGTGGTTGAGCTATCATTCAAACAAAGTGTGGAGCTGTATCGAATTTCCTTTGTAGTGCTAGAAGAACCTCAATCTCGAACAACTGAATACAATTGCCGCAAACCCAGGGCGTTCCACCTCCACCAAAAGCTTCACGTTTAGAAACTTGCAGACATTGTACAGCCGGCGGTCAACTGTTGATTTAATACTCAAGAAAGATGGTGAGTGAACGCCAAATAGATGCTGTTACTACTTCTATGTGATGCTGACAATCTGATACAACAGTCAAAACAAATCTTAGGGCTACATACAATAGAGAATGGTACTTCCAGCTCCATAAAACATCACAATGAAGAGAGACACGCATTCTCTAACATGCTTCAGCACATATTTCCGAGATATTTTCTCTCGCTGTGACTCCTACTCAGATATTATCTGCCTCCGGAGCCTCTTCGCTAAAGGTACATTCAAGCAACGAAGAGGGGTTTGGCATAGCCCAGTCTCTCTCAGGAGCCCATAAGATCGGTTGTCATCACCTGGCAACCGCGAGCGGAAATGGATGTTTAGCGGCCAGTGTTGGCTTTGGAGGAGAAGTGAAGCTATGGCGTTACGCAGATGGGATGTGGAGCGAGGACTTCAAAGGTAGGAGTACTTCAGAGAAAGTGACGGTCCCTGTTAACACAGGCTAATTCTATGCAGATAATGAGAAAATAAAGGAGATATGGGCTGTTGCCTTATCATCAGATGCGCGCCATCTCGCTGGTGCTACCCACGATGGCCGTATTAAAGTCTGGGATCTTCAAAATAATTCGGAAGAAGTATGGAACTTTGAAACGAGGGGAAGTTTTGGCATGTGTATCGATCTGGTAATGCGAATTAACCCATCCCTTCAAGGTATATCATGCTGATATCCCCTAAAGTCATCCGATGGACGCTTAATTGCATCAGGTCATCAGAGTGGGAGCGTTTATGTCTTTGAACTTGCGGTGGGAAGGATGCCCTTCTCTCTTTCAGGTAACCACCATAGATAATTTCATACCTCGAGGTTAACATGGCTAATTAATATAGGACTTGCGGCGCCTGTTAGGGCTGTAGCGTTTTCTCCTGGAGGAAAACTGCTCGCTGCTGCTGGCGATTCTACAATGATAATGCTTTACGAAACAACCTCTGGAGAGCAGTTTGCAATCATGGCTGGCCATTCAGCATGGATTATGTCTCTTGACTGGAATGAAACAGGTGAATACCTCTTAAGCGGGTAAGTGAGCACAATCTACGTTAGACGTTTAAGTTTACTGAGAATTTTGAGTAGGTCTTTCGACGGAAAAGTGAAAGTGTGGTCTATTGAGAGGAAGGCTTGTGTTGCAACTCTCTCTGAATCCGACAGGGCCATTTGGAGTGTCAAGTGGCTACCAAAAATAGGCAAAGCAGAACGGTTTGCGGCTGCAGGAGCCAACCAGAGTATAATTTTATACCGTGAAGCGAACAGCGGCTGAGTATGTGACTCTTGATGCCGTTTTCGCTAGTGGGACGGGGACGCCTTTGCGCTTGGGTATTGATATGGAGTTAGGGAATACCTGTGTGAATATAACAGGCATGGAACCCAAATGACCATGAAGTATAAGCACCGATACCTGGTATTTTGCAAGCCTATGATCAGAATATGACTAAAACAAGTGTCCATGAAAAAGACTCAATTTAGAGCAGCCACGAAGAGCTTCCGCATTCTCTTAAGGAATGCGCCAAAGTCTCTATCATCATTCACGATTTCCACCACCTCAGCAATGGCGGATTTTTCGAGTTTAGGGCGGCAATGGAGAACCTCGTATTCATGGCCAGCAGTCCCAAGCTCGAACCAAGCTTCTCTATCCCAATCTTTCTCCAGAAGATGTGTATAAATGATCTTTAGCCGGTCTTCTCTCCCAGCCCCTTCAATTCGTAAACAGAGCAGATCTTGCCAGAATTCTAACTCTGGTACATTCTGACGTGACTGTGACTCAAGTTGTATGGCGTGGGCTTTTTGCGCCTCCTGTCTCTGGCTTATGCTTCGTTGGGTTTCATTTATCTGCTGCTGGAGTCTATCGCGAATGGCCGACCGAGAATCACGTTGTTGGCTGATTTGCGATATGGCGGCATGGATCTCGGCAGCTTCCGCACTCTCTTTTTGGAGAGTTTGCCCATGCGTCTGTAATTTCAAATTGAGTATTTCGATATCCTTTTCTTTCATGCGCTGGTCCTCTATATATAAACAAACCCTGTTAGAGCAAAAACTTATACTTAGTGACAGTAGAAGCGCAAACCTTGAAGCTCAGCAAGATCGATATAAAACTGGTTTCTTTCTTCCAGCACTTGCTTTCTCCCTCTTTCAATAAACGAGTCAAACTTTTGGGAAAACTGGGTCATTCTAGAGCGCAAGTCTTCGAATCGAAAGTTGATGCTGGGAAGCTGGTCAGCCATAGAGGGGGCATCGGCGGTTGTGAGTGGCGGTCGCGCCGTTGAAGAATAAGGATCGAAGGTTGCCATGTTCGATGATGGCGGTCCTGGAGCGCAGCTGCTTGGATGGTCAAATTCGGAAGAGAATTGATCTGGATGTCGCGTTTCTTAGTCTGAATCGCTTGGAATTATAAAGACAATACGGAGTAAATTTAAGGAAATGGAGATGTTGGAAGTGTTGGATGGACGCTGATTGAGAGAGGATATGGAGTTTAGATGTCGCGTCCCAACTTGGAGTAAACATTCTAGACCGAAACTGGACTAGTGCTTTTCGGCCCTAACGGAGATCGGCTATTTATAAATCCGTAAATTTTTATATCTTTCCCGCGCAAACGAGATATTTATTCTACTTGCTTCATATAATGTTATTTCCAGGCTTCTTCGTGCCGTATCAAAGGCCTCTAACTAATGTGTTACAACTGAGATTTTAACCCCATTAGTAACGTTACTAGACATGCCTTTATATTGGCCCATCATCTCGCTTTATACAATTACGGCTACTGCAGAACCAGATGGATGATCATCTGAAAAATGAAGTATCACTCGGCCACCTGGGGAAAGCGACCTATGTGGAGGATCTGCAGGAATGGAAATTTTTGCGCGCGCCCAACAAAGGTATGGCCTCAGCTAGCTCTTTATTACTGAGAGTTATGTCTAACATATAAATCAAGGCCTCAACTTCAACCTCGCGGGGGAAGCAAATGTGTTCTCGCATGGCAAAAGCTTGAACCTTTGTCAAGAACCCAGAAATGGCAATTCTGTGACAAAAAGAACGGAGCAGGTTCTGTTAAACCTACATCCAGAGTTAACACATGGTCTTTCAAACATGGTCCTCGAAGAGGCGACCTCACGAGCCATTACTTCTGCCGCAACTAGCTTTGAGCCAAGCGGTCATGGATGCCTAGCATTTGGAGATGTCGCACGTATGATAGATGAACGTATAGCGAACCAAACCATACCGATAATGGTCTGCTTGTCTGGAAATTCCAGCTCATCTCTCACCTTGTTCCCATACGACTTTAGCCAGGCCTCCCTGGCTACGGGCAATGAAACTTCCCTTGACGAGAATCAGTCTATGTTATGGACTGTTCCAGGTGGCCCGGTACAACAAGTATCATCTTCGGAAGCTATGAATGAACAACGCAAGAATTTTGCCGCCAGGCTTTCCTTCTCCACTACGATTTTCAGCCCGATTTACCATCGCATCCCGGTCCCTGTGAGTTTAAATGACAAGGATAGCTATGCCGAGTCGTACCTACTGGCAAAGATTGATCCGAACCCTCTTGTTAATATTCCGTGTAACTTGACTGGTGGTCAACCCCACGCCTCGGTTGTCTTCAACCCTTGGTACCAACGGCAGCTGGCACTAATTGACCGTGCAGGAAACTGGAGCATCTGGGATTTACAGCGTAGGCATAAACGCAAAGCTGGTTGGTTTGCAGAGCGCGGGCCAAGTGGCTCCCTACGACTTCTGGAGGCAGACGAAAGCCTTAAGCCTATCGATCACTATGATGGCTGGCATGCCATATCATGGGTCGGGACCATCCACCAACTGCTGGTGTGCGATAGGCGAAACGTATCTCTTTGCCGTATAGATGTACGCCCGCCTAAACAGGAGCCACTTGACCTTTGTCTTGAATTTTCTTCGGAGTGGATACTTGACGTCCTATGGAGCCAGAAAAGCCCGTCTCACATATTTGTGTTGACGACCTTAAGGATATTCTGGCTAAACATAGCACCACCCGAAGTCTCCCGCCTTAGCCAAAGTGACGACTTTCAAACGGCAACTATTCTTCTCACATGGAAGCACTTTCGAGACCCTGAAGATATAAGCCTTAAACTGACTTCTATATCGGTCGGCGACGGTTAGAACCTATTTAAACCATTTTTAGCTGACTCAAAGCTAACCTTGTTCCAGATTTCTTTATCGTGTTGTATTCACGCCTAAACCTACTTGTAATGACATTTCAGGCTTTCTCGTCTTCTGATGAACCTTCTCATCCGGTTTCCATCTCCGATGCAAGGATTATTCCTTTACCCAGACCTCCCATTGAACAGCCCACTCACCGAACGATGCAATCACACAATACTGTTAGCTACTCAAGCATCACCTTTAAAGAAATTGACCTTTTTCATTCATCGAAAGAGGACAATAGCGGCTCTGATTTTCCCAAATCTGTTGCGTTTATGGGGCAGCTAGTCGACGGGAGGCTAGTCGAATGCGTGTACCTAGTAACAACTCACGGGGAAGAGACACTAGGAGACTGCATACCCACGTCGCATGGGAGGAAGAAAAAGCTTGCCAAAGATCACACAAAACTCATCAACGAATCTGAATTCATAGTAGAGGATGGAGACAAGTCACTCTTGGTGTCCGCTTGTCGACAGAATCACTTAAACCAACACAAAGGTCCGTTTGGGGCCATTATTCCTACATACGAGGCTAGGGAACAATGGCAACACCAATACTCTCTCGCTATTTCAGCCCTGAAAGCCAGAAAATCGTTGAAGCTTGGGGGTTCTGGAAACTTAGTTCCTTTTGGCGACTGGCTAAAGGCCCTACCTGAACTATTTCCGAGTCTACTGTTGACTCCAACACCTTGTTCAACATCTCGTTTAATGTTAGTAACATTCCATTACTTTAATTCCCCCGCACTAACGCTCTTTTTGTAGGGTTGAGGCCGTTAAGCTATCATTCTCTATAGATGAGCTTGAGAATATGGCACAGGAGTTGGACCGTTTTATCCAGATTTTTGCAGAGCCGGGAGACCTTGTAATACCCGAGTTTCAGATAAATTTACTACCCTTGCCGTGCTCGCCTTCCTCGGACTTCTCTATGACACAACCGGGTATAAGGAAGTCATTCTCTTTGATGGAACTTTACGACACGATGATTTGTCACTGGTTGGCCCCTTTACCGGATGGAATTCCAAACCGGCTACGAGCATCAAAAGAAAATATCATCAGGTCAATAATCTCGGAACTCTGCCTGGCAAGTATTGCCATATTTCGTTGCAAAAGGGAAAATACTGGTGATGCGCAGCAGTTTGATAACAACTCCCCTATTAAACCTGAATCCTACAGTGTTTCGGAATTTAAAGAACAATTGACGCAATGGTCTCAACGAGATATCCTATCATCGCCCATGCGAGCAGAGAGTTCAGTTGGTAGTCAACTTGATACTCGGCCTCGAGCCTCGCTGGACTGCCTTCAGCGCTATACTACCGTCAGTCGCCAAAAGCCAATCTCGCGGAAGACTGCTATCACAGCGTCACATTGGGCTTGTGGGAGTGACCCTAACCTATATGACTGGCAAGCCACGATTTCCTCACGAAGTAACCCTCAGTCCGAAAATGAAAGCAATTCCAAATCGCGTAAACGGAAGGGAAAGAGACCTTTATCTTCAGCCGGGCAATCCCAACGAAGTTTTTCTACGGATATTCCAATAGCTAGGCCATGGGGAAGCCAGCCGGAAACAAGTGCCCTAAACCCGAATATAGGGAGTAGCCAAGTCACTGAAGGTGGCTTTACTATGACACAAGTTGAGCAGGGTATATTTGGGAAAAGGAAAACCCCTTTCAAAGATAAGAAAAAAAAACGGGTTGCCGGGTTCTGATTGCAGTTTGTTGACCCAAGCGAATATTTATGTACCGTTACCTAGTTTCCGCTGCATCATATAGTGTTTACAGATAGCATTACCCAAGTATAGCATATTAAGTTGCTGTGTGAATTTATAAGTGCTTGGTGCGATCTTACTAGAGCCGTGTGGGTTATATCTGTAAGAGAGGTTGGTTGTATGATTCTTGAACTGATTTCTACTCATGTCTGAAACTGATAATGCCGCTTAACCGTAACGCCTTCGCTTCTACCGATGACCAAATATATCGATGCTGTCAGGGCTCTCCTCATCATCAAAATCTTCATCTTCATCAACTTCCTCCTCATCAACTTCCTCCTCATACTCCGAGCCGCCATCACTAACACGCTCAGTCCCGCCATCACTACTTCCAATTAGCCCAAGCCTTTCTTTGAGGCTTACGCCGCTCCAGAAATTGAAGCCACTAAAGCTTCCTCTGGCCAGTCGCCCCGGTCCGCTGCGCTGCGAAGTTGAGTTATCTACATCATCCTTACGGCTTAGTCCAAAATAGTTTGTCACCACCGGAGATTTAGGATGTGCTCTGGAATCATGGAGAAAGGAAGACTGGGGTAGGCTACGGGCCTGTGCTCCTTGACTGTCTATAGGGGCTTCGTTGTTGAGAGAGCCCAACCGTGGTGTTTCAATGACGGAATTCCTTGCTCCTATGCGGTTTATGTTCAGATCGTTGGAAGCTCCAAAAATTGGGACTGCCAGTCTACCACGACTACTGTCAGTAGCGAGGTCCTGTCTTCCCTCGACGGGGCTTGCCATGCCGGAACCACCATTGAGCAATTGCCTCTGTATGGTGTTGTACGATTCACACCTAGACCTAGTCAGTAGCTTTTCACAAGTATTGGAAGGATTTTAGACATACACTTCACACTTTAGGCCTAGCCAGTGGTATGGTACAACACTCTTTGCACGGCAATCGTTGCAATATATGAGGGCATTGGTGTCTTTAAGCTCGGGGGGCATTGGCTGGCTATTTATTGTGCGATCAAGATTTCTAAAGTTGGCCTCCATATTTGTCACACTCTTACTACAGATAGGGCACCGATATGAGCTGCGAGAATGCTCGGAGAAGCATTTCTGATGTATGCTGTGGCCACATCGCATAAATATAACGGTATCTGGAGAGCTAAACATGAATTCTCCACATATCGGGCAATCACACTTTGTTGAGCGTTCAATGCATCTGTGGGTATCTTGAATAGCTATGGGCATACATGCAGAGCAGGTCTATTATAATCAGTATAGGCGTAAGATATCTCGGAGGAAAACATTACCTGGCAGTGAAAAAAGTCTTTCCCAAGACCCTGACCAAGACGGCAAATTCCACAATCATTGCAGTGGTATATACTTTTTTCTGAATCATTATCCCAGAGTTTGCATATCGAACAGTAATAGAAAGCTGCCTGGGCCCCGCAAGAGCTGCACCACTGGCTTGCTGGTTGTGGGGAATGACATAACATGCAAAGCATGTTCTCCGTCTTTTTTCGGTCAAGGGTATGAGGCTCAGCTTCGTTATGGCAGAATCGACAAGGGTACCATTTTTTACACGTAAAACATTGGATCTTTACGTTCCTTTTGTAATGAAGACATCCCAGCTCGACTGGGTCATTCTCTATTGATGCGTCTCCAGTAGTGTCTGTAAACGGGTCTTCATCCGGGAGATGGCCTTCGACAGGCTTGCAAAAGTATGTTTGATCTAGGTCTTCCTGAGATAGATAATATGGGCTACCAGAAATAGTCTCAGGGGAAGTTGAGCTAGGAGAAAGGTGGTCTAACAACCGTTTGCTCTTCGATGAATCTGGTGTGCGTGGTATCTCATGGCCTTGGGGACTAGGGGGTGACCGGCATTGCATCGCGGAATTATATCCTTCGGTCATGATATTATGGACTAATCGAGCTTTCTCTTTGCTTGAGATATTCAGTTGCCGTATGGACTGAATCCGTCTTCGCATTCTTGCCATGCCATCGTTCTCGGGGCCAACTTTCTGATCCCATTCATGGTCGTTGGAAGGAGTCTGGGAGCTCTTTTCGTTATCGTTGCTTCCAGACTGCCTCTCAGCAGAATCGAGGCCTGAGTCCATCCTGCAGGAAGACAGGCACTAACACCGCATTTCTATTTTGTTTCGCTCCGCAGTGCAATTCTCCCCACACGCCTATTTAACGTGGCTGAAATGAACGGATGGGTCGAGTGGTATTGTTTTGCCCAAGGCTTCGATATTAGGACCTTTGAGCGCTGAGAGTGACGTATGCCGTGAAGTCTACACGTATGCAGTTAGGTCAGCCTCAGAACCTGTATTATTCTATCATCATCGTCTCTCTATGCTAACGTATAACTGTAACAACCACCCACTCTCAAAACCCCCCGCGTCTCTCCGGCGCTCCTGGATGCGATCAAGGCTCAGCTGGCCAGTCAGTACTGTGGGCTTTGTTTAAAAGAGACAAATGATTTATTAACTAATCTGTATGAATGTTGTCTGCAAGACGACTGGTAGCAATAATCCAACTCTCATGTCTTTCTACCAGCTGAAACCACTTTGAAGAGATGGAAGAGAAAGTAAGCTTGGGCGGCGAGAGGCACGAGCCAAAAAGTCGCAAGAGGAAGGATCATGTGATAAATCTTCTGGACGGTTTTTTTTTTCGGATGACGTATTTACAATACATGACGGTTTTTAGTGTTTTTATTGGCTAATGGAGAGGTGTATATATGGACGTCGAGATATGTATATAATGTCTAGAGATCAGCCACGAGAACACCGCTGCTAATAGAATCAGACTATTGATGTTGTTGTTCTGACGAAGTTTCTGGGATTCCAGGGTCGGGTGAC
Source organism: Arthroderma sp. PD_2 (assembly GCA_032989685.1). Lineage (NCBI taxonomy): Eukaryota > Fungi > Ascomycota > Eurotiomycetes > Onygenales > Arthrodermataceae > Arthroderma > Arthroderma sp. PD_2. The sequence goes on from JANTQJ010000452.1 coordinate 9,117, forward strand.
CCTGCAGCGCGGACGATTCGGTCATCAGGGATGTCTGTGTTCAAGCTTCATCCAGGCGGAATACTGGCTCTAGAACTTTGGAATTCCGGTCGCCGTGAAGATGACGGAAGAATGGGCCGAATATACAAGCTGGCTCATTTAAGACACAGCTCCATGCTTTCGTTTAGCAAGTGTAAGGTTCTGTTAAATTGCCTGGCACCGATCTCAGGTCTGGGAATTCTTCCACGAACGCTAGGAAGTACCCGTTAGTACGAAGCAGTAGACTCCAGGGATATGAAATCTTACATTGATGGGTTGCCTGGGATGTGCGGTTGTTGCCAATACCGAACCATCGTTAAAGTCTTCAAGATCTTGCGCTCCAGACTTCCAGGGTGAGACGCGTTCTCGAAGAAGTGCAGGGTATTAACAACCCGCTGCGGGTCAAAATCCACATCAGAGCCTTTTCTAAAGGATGATCGTAGAACACCACGTATAACGTAGCGCGAGGGGCTCGAGTACTTGGTGGACTTCAACGCGGTGCGGTACAAGTGACGGAAAGCTAGAGTAACGCCATGTTTGTAGCTGGCTGACTCAAGGGCCTGGACCGTTAGAGTCATCTGCCCTTACAAGAGAGCGTCTAGGAATGGTATATCACGAAGGGAAGGGTTGGATGCGGATAGTCAAAGCCATCGAATCTTTGATGCTCTTCAAAATATCAAAATGCAAGAACTTTAGAGATTAACTCTGCTTACCTAACAGGATAACTAGTATTTCAATGAATGGCACGTGATCTACTGACGGCCCTCCAAGGAGAAACCGAGTCCAAATAACTCCTTTACTCTGTATTCTACATGATCGGTGATTTACTCACTTTGGAGCAAGCCTAATAGTATGAGAATAGAGTGGTATACATTATGTCAACGAGACAACCCCGGCTAGGAAGCCCTCTGAAGACCGTCGTTTTGCGTGTCTGAAGCCAATAAACAATGTCCAAGGTGCTTCGCAGGAGGCAGGCTTAATGACTGTCGAACGGACGATGTTCACATTCCAGAAACCCTCCCCCTATCTTAAATGAACAATCATAAACTTGCTGGCATGCCTTCGAATAGCTCAAGTCTATGTTTATATAGAGCCATGTTTAGTACTGAATATACCTAGTTCGATTGGTCTACTTCGTAGCTCCTTTTTGTCCCTTGATTCTATATCTTTAACTTCATTATGGATCTTCCCTATTACATCTGTTTACTCACATACACCTAGGTAGCCATCTTCCAAGTACCTGATAATCTCTACAAACTATACGCTTAGGTCAAATGATATCTTTTATTAGGCCTACGTTTCTGCACAAATACAGATTCTTTTGTTAATTACTAGCTACCCGAAATAGCATCTCCTAGAAAACTGAAATGCGAGTATAGATATGGAAAAGCACACCTGGTACGTTCTTATAGCGTCGATATACTTCTATGTAATTCTTATACGTTCTCTCGTATCCTAAAGGGCTCTTTATATAAATATATGAGATGCAACAAGCTACGGGTAACGTTTTATCGTAGGCTAAGCGAGTATCTTTCGCCAAATATTACTTCTAGCAATCTAATATTACTTTTTCAGCCCCTCCTTTACTATATAACCAGGCGGCCCATGTTGACTTACCCTTGGTTAAAATAGCCCAGGCTGGATAATAATGTATCAAACAACCGGCCACGATCCGGGGTACGATACGAAGCAAGATATATAGAGAATACGGAATAGAAGTTAGTTATCTTGGCTTAATAAACTAGCTTACTTAACTACATCCCTTGCCCAACTGGCTCATAGAGCACTCTGAAGGTTAGATAGCCTTCATCGTCTGGATGGTGGAGGAAACCACCAAATATTGGTGCGACCATGCTGTCCAGGAGAATCTCAATGAATCAGCCGGCCCTGAACGGGTTACTGGTCTCAAACTGGTCCAAATGGCGCGCATATTGTTCGATCCCATACTCCACTATGAAAAGGATAACAGTTAAAACGGACGCTCAAATACCTAAGGAAAACGGGAAGGAAAGAAAACTTTACTGTTCATTGCCTTCATGCTAACTTTGCCCCCCGTAATCTCCGTGCGAGCTAATAAATGCTTGACTCCTGCCTGGGCTGCCCGGTCCACGATGGATTTTTTCATATTAAACTCAGTCGGTTCTTCAGACCTTGTAGGTTTCCACGGAGGTATATCTGATTAGCCTTGGTTATCATTCATTCCCAGCAAGGACAATAATAATAAAAGCCAACCTTGTAACCTGAGTTGATATTGGCAAACGCGCCCCATGATCCGTTGAAAGCGGCTACCATATTTTCTAACTAAAGCCCATCCGCTTATACTACTTGCCCCTGCATCTGCTAACATTTTAGAGACATCCGATGAGGGGTTGCGGGTGAGAGCTCGAACAGCAAAGGCAGGGTTCTCCAGCAGTGAGCGCACGACTGCATCACCTTGGTTACCTGTTGCTCCGAAAACAGTGATGATAGAAGCAGCGAGTGAGCCCATGGTATCTTGAGTACAAACCACAATTGTGATAAGAAGAAGCAGGAATAATCAGCAAAAAAGGGACTGTGTGCTGTTCTTTCTCGTTGATGGCGAGGCCTGAGAATAAAATAGATATGATCGCTCTTAAACTGCAACGGTAGCTTGTGACTGAAAAGTATTAATTCTACATCATTGTTGTGTTTACTCCTTATTGAGTCTATAGGGGTCTGGGACGCCATTGCGTGGTATTCGGATGCAGTACGGAGTACATTCCATACCCTGTAAGTACGTGTGCTGTCTGTTGTAAGTTGAGGTACGGCCCGCATGCCCCATTAGTTAAAACTTAAAAATCGAGCCTGCAAAGGCCCACAAAACATACTTTTATAGATCGAGGTGACAGATAGTCACGTTAAGGAGTTCCGTGGCCATCCCTTGGTCGAATATTGCAGTTGTATACAAAATGGTAAGCTCATGTTCCGTACCGCGACAGACGAAGACAGAGTATAACATTAGTTCCGGCACGACCTTGTGCGTATAGAACGTTTCGTAGCTCTCCAAGACAGCCTTGCCAAGCTTCAAACCATTCAGGCTGGAAAAATAATCAACATGCTGGTATGGACGTAACTGCCATACTGGACTGATAGATCATACTTGGCCCAGTTAGTGCAATGTTTGATAAAATCATGGGGCTCGAATGTCTTGTATGTTATCGACTCGCCCTGCTGACTTTGAATGTTTTCCCACAGATCAATGCCTGTCCAGGTGCCGAGTTGAGGGCGGACACGCACAGGGATGAGATTCTAAGACGACAGTGGTCACTCCAGAAAACGTTTGTGTGCGCTCATGGAAGTACTGAGCGAAGATAATATCTTCTTTCTCTAAATAACGTACCAAACTAGCGACCAAGCCGCCTTGACCATTGTAGCCATAGTAAATCTCAAAGGCGGGCTCATGGAGGCGATAACCTTGTCCAATCCACCCACCATCCGTTCCTGAGGATCTTCCGACCCAAATTTATTACCAATGTATGTCATGGATGAGCCACGTAGGAACTTTTTCTAGTAAGAATAGACTGATGGCGAGTGGTTTGCGAAATGCTCGTAGACCCAGTCGGTAAAACCCGTCGCCGGTGTCGAAGGCTGCCATCCATGATATAAGGATGTGAGATCCCGTGTCATGATGAGCATGGACTCACCGTCGTACTGGGCATGGAATAGGCGAAGAAGGAGAACATGCTCATCTCGGCAATTCCTAGATCCCACAAGAGTAAATTGAATGATAAGATAGACCATCGGGATCGCATTTTCTCATCATGCTCGCAAACTCGCTGTACAGTTTTCCGCTACCAGGGACTTGGATTCGCGTTCGTAGAATTTGATATTAGTATCGATATGACTGAGAACCACCTGCAGCATATTTCCTTCGTACTCGACATAGACAGTACGAAATGGCGGGTGATGCTTGACAAGTTTTCTACAGACCTCTTTGAGCAGAGGTCGATCTATATCCCCTTTCAATCGCACTTTATAATACTGGCGTGAAAATGACCCCATTTAGTACTACATTTGTGTCATGGGGAAAACATCTTGAATCTGCTGCCCGGTTGATAGGAACAGCTGTGGCTTGACAGCTTCGCTTATAGTTCCATCGTGGTTGGGACTGTCAAAAAGCCCAAATGGATGGCGTCAGTTTGCCTGCGCGGGCAGTCTAGTCGCATTCTGCTTTTAATTTATCAAGCATTGGAGCTCTGGTGAGGTGGCATAGTCAATACCAGACCTTGAGCCCGAACTGCCATGGCCAACTGCATAGTCTTGATTGAATCCGCCCCAATATGAAAGGAGTTATTTCCAGGGTGGAGTTTAGTCGCTGGAATACCTAATATTTCTCCCACAAGGCCCGCCACACCCCATTGATTATCCCACTCTTCCAAATTTGCGCGATCTTCCCGCATAGAAGGTGGAGGAATGTGTCGACTATAAGAGTCAAGCTCCTCCTTTGATATGATGGCACCACCTCTTGTAGTCTCAGGCGATTTATCTTGCTACTTAGTGCCAGCGGTAGGTATAATAGCGGGAGAAAGAGAGATGGACTATGTAGTCGGGTAATGTTTTAGATAGTGTCGACTGAGCCGCCTTTGCCTGACTGAGGAATTGTTCATGGCCAATAGTCAAGGGAGACTCGGCCTGTGTAGAAGTACCATTCTCTACCCCGTTTGGTAAGCCCGTCAATCTGGATGTGAGCACCACATAAGCCGCATTCGTGGAAGTAACAGAAACAGACGATACCAAGCCGGCGCGCGGCCATAACTCTCCTTTACCATCATCGACCGTTGCTACGGTTCCCGCTAGGAAAGAGACAGATGCTGGTAGTATGGCCGAGCAGAGCAACACTTTTGCCTTCACGGTGGTGCCGATAGATTGTTTCCTCCGCAAAGAATTGTTTGCGTCCAGGAGGACGAATGCAGCCCCAGACTTCAGCACCGCAAGCATAGAAACGGTGCACCGACCTGACTTTTCAAAGCAGCGAGGAATGAATGTGTCGGCTCCGACGCAGAATTTTGCCAAGTGACCTGCTAGCCGAGAAGAAAGCTCGTCTAATTATCGACAGGGAAAGCTTCCATCCCAAGCATCGACTGCTCGTGCAGCTGGTTGTGCCAGCGACTTGTGATGAATCAAGTCGTGGATGCATGCCTCAATAGCAGGGGCCTCGTCTCCATTTCACCGTCGTAGTTGATTCTGGTCCTCCGGGTGTAGTGTGAGGCCTTTTGACAAGGGGTTCGCCTAGTCTGCGGCAACAGATTGCAATATAAGGTGCGAGAAATACCTCAACACTTGCTGATGCCGCCATTTTTCCAGGACACGGCAATTGTTGCTTGTTTGTATCGAGATAAGTCGAGGGTTGAGAGTGCAAACGACAGTTACTACTGGCTCACCGTCGCTCTGTGGACTTCCATTCGTAGATTCACATATATCAAGAACGCTGGGTATTGGAAATTAACTGAGTTGAGCTGTAGCACCCCTGGCTCCGAAAGGCTTCTTGAGGTGCTCGTCCACTGCCTAATGCCTTCTCCAAGGGGCTGTCAAGATAGAGCTTAGTATCCAAGGCCCTGAGCTCGTTAGCCTTCACGTTGAACCTCACCGCTTCTAAGCTAGTAAATAGAGACAGCGTTGCCGCCTAGGCGAGACATAGCGTAGCGGTTTCCGACTGGCGGTTTGACTTGGAAGAAACAGGGCGAGGGACTTTATCAAAGACTCAAATACAGCTATGTCTGTTGTCCTTCCACGAAGATATCTGGTGCTGTGAGGGTTCATATTCAATCAAGATGGCTTGTGGCATAGCCTTAAAGCCTTGTCAATATATTTCGTTGGTATCAACTAAAAGTTCGGCGTAGACAGGAACTGTTGACAAGTGATGCTAACGATACACAGCACTATTTTGCAAATTTCCAAAGCGTCGGGCTTGCAGATTTGTGCTTGCTTATAATTACGTTAGCCCACCCGAACGCCCGTCACCTACAGGAAGGCCAATTAGTTAGCTTGGGGCTAACTTTGACCTGTATTCGTGTTGAACTGTGATACAAAGATAGTTATAATAGGGGTGTCAACACATACAATGCCCAATTTCACGACACCATCGCTAGCAAATAGTCCATGATTATTTCCATGTAGAGAATAGAAAGTATAAACCACGCATACGGGCACTTTTCCTGACCAGGGAGCAGGGTCGTGGCGTATTCGTCAAAAACCCGGGGCTTGTTGTCTGGGTAAAGCTCCCGG
>JANTQJ010000453.1:0-15371 GCA_032989685.1 Arthroderma sp. PD_2
AGCGCCAAAAACAGTGATATCTTCGACATTCCGTCGTCTCCAGAATAATAGCAACGCGCACAAGGCACAGCGAAACGGTATAAGGTCTTGCGTGTTTATCAGCGCAGTGGGCATTCCCCACGGGTCTGCTATTATCAGGTAGCCAGACCGAGGGCCACTAGCACCATCTGCGTTGGCGGCCGTGTCAGAAGACGCCGCGGAAGGGTGCTCTCCCGTAGAGGAAGAGCCACCTAGATCTGGCGGTGCAGATGAGATCGAATTTCGAGCGCTTCCTGGGCTTGAGGTCCTTCGTGGAAAAGACACGGACACTGGTCGACTCCGCCCTCTTGCTCCGTCTTCCTCTGGAACGTTCATCATCTCAAACCCTGTGTCTACGCTCCCTTCGATGTCTAGAGGCATCAGAATCGAATCCAGTCCACCATGCTTTCGGATTATCGTTTGCTGGCGTCCTTTGCGCCCTGATCTGAGCCCGCCTGGTCTTTGATCCCCGGTAGAATATTCCCTCAGCACCTTGGCTAGATTATTCTGTATCCCCAGGATCTCTGGCCGGGTCAGGGACAGTAGTAGGGAGCGAACGTCAGCACTGCTGAGAACTGTCAAAGGCATCTTGTGTGAACCTGCAGCATGCTGAAGAAATAGAGAAGACCCAACTCAGCCGATGCAGTGTAGGTTAACGACAAGATTCCAATCGACGTCATGGTGACTAAGTAGCTTTAGCTGTAGTTGAGGGTATAAGTAGTTATCTCACTGAGGTATGGAAATGCTGTTTCACGTCTCATATGTCCACGACAAGGCCTCGGGTTCGCTTCGAGATGTCTCTTCTTTGGCTGCGTCCTTTGAGAGCCGGCCAGTGACTACCTAGCCACCCTCCCTAGGTAGCCAGGTATGCCTTGCTGTCCCGTCTAAGGCTGACGGTCTGACACCATCCATCACGGGAGAAAAGGCTGAGCGGGAATCGTGATGGTGTCGTCTCTGCATCTTCGTCTCTCCGCCTCGTTCTCTCGGCCCTTTTTGTCTCCTGCTCTCTTATTCCCTTTTAGGCATCTCCTCGTATCTCCCCAAAGCCAAGGCCGACTTAAGCTTAAAAGCCCAACCTGGTCCGCGGGTACCTTTTAGTTGTGGGGGAAAAAGGTGGAGAGAGCAAAGAAGGGCCTGGACGGGAAAATATATATAGAGGCGGAAAAAAAAAAGTCGATTCATGGCTCCATCAGGGCCCTTAACCTTCGCCAGAGATCAGTTAGTTACAGGACTCCACCTCTCTTCGCACATTCTCGTCATTCCTCACTCTCAATTATCACAAATATCTACCTTCACCGCACCATGTCGTGGCCCATCTCTCCGTCGACGTCCTTTCCTTCCTCATCACTACAATCGTCAACCTCCTCCCGCATCTTCCACATCTACAACTCATTTCCAATTCACTACAGGATATCAGACTCCCAAAAACGACCTCTCTACCATGTCGATAACTCCTACTTCACTCCCGGCACCCCTGACCTAAGCCTGCACATAGGCGAGGATAGAAAGGGACCGTTGGCCGCCGTTTGCAAATTCGTCTTGTTTTCAACATGCTCAAAGATCGGGCTGACGATCAAGAATAAGAAGAGTTATAACGATTATATCAGTAGCGACGTTTTCAAAATAGATCATGTCAGCACCAGTACCGAGGACATGGCGTGGGAAGACATGACTAGGCAAAGTCGCGACCACTCCACGTATAGGTTCGAGATGGACCTTTTGATGCAGAATCAGCGAGGGGGGACAGAACTCGAGCGCCGTGCGTTCGTCTGGAAGAGGACTCATTCCATGGGGGTGGAGTCCTCTAAACCGTCCAAGCTGAGTGCGTGCAATTATAAGCTGGTCGATGAAGAGAGGGAAAGGGTTGTGGCTGTTATTGCGAACAACGGGCTAAAGAGCATGAACAAGAAGGGGAAGATGGAAGTGTTTGATATCGACGAATATGCATTTGCGGGGGAACGGCTTGATGTTATGATTTTGATTACAGGGGTTGCCCTGCTTGAGAAGGAAAGGAGGAGGAGAGCACAGCGCAGATATGACTATTATTGAGCGGGTGGGTGGGAGACCTGCTCAGCCTTATCTTGTATATGAAAGCTCAGAATTTATGAATCATGTTCATGAAGAAACTCCATTCAATTCTTTACGCAAGGGCGTGACACTTCCATTACGAGTTCTAGGGAATATAGTATGTATGACAGACGGGTATCAGGGGATTTTGGTGTTGGAAGATAGGGTATGTCGATATAGGAAAAGGAACTTGGAATAGATAACTTATCCAGGAGTTATAAAAAACGCTAAATGGGAAAGAAATAAAATACGTAAACCTGGTGAGGTAGAACGTTTTAAACGAAGAATAATAGAGGAAGAAACCAAAAGAAAACGGAAAAGAAAGATGTTGAAAAAAGGCATTAACTATGACCACATATCTTCATCACTCTTCACCAAATCCTCTTCCACCAGAACCCTTGGTCCATCCCGCTTCTGTCTTTGCTTCCGCTCCTGGCGGGTGACAACGCGGCTGGGCGTCAAGGGAGTGATGGGGGTAAATGGCATATATGGACTATAAGGGGTGCGAGGGACACCTGTCCGTGGTCCATGCAAAAGACTTGCTCGTCGTTCAACGATGGTCGTCTTAGTCGAAGGTGCACTCATAGGACTGTCGTAGGCAAGACGGAACGGCAGTGGAGGTGTATTGCGAGCAGTATTTATATTCAGGGTTGGAGGAGTAGGGCGGGACTTCCGGCTATCCAGCGATTCCTTGCTAGGTGGAGAAGCAAGGATGGACGGAGGAGGGGCCATGTTGGGCTGCGGTGAGTTGAGTTTCGCCTGCTCATGGGGTGTTAATGGGGGAGGCCCTGGGTTGTACGTGCGAGGGGAGAGGGGTTGTTTATCGGGGAAGTCGCGGGAGTTGAGCTCTGGGGAGCCCATGGGGGACGAGATGTGAAGACCTCTCACAGAACTGCGGCCGAGCAGTTTCTTTGGAGAGGAGGTGGAATTTTTGGAACGAGAGCTGAGGAAAGAGAGCTGCGAGAGCCTGGAGAACCGCTCGGTTCTTGGTGAGATAGGTGATTCCTTGGAGGCCGGGTCCTCCTGGAAGGCCAGGCTAGAGTGATGCTGGGGTTCGAACTCGGTCACGGTTGGTAGATGACATGCTGAGAGTGGCGACCCAGGGCAAGGAGACACAGGTGACAATGGCTGCTGCTGGCGTCTTAAATGGCGGAACTCGGGAGGGCCCTCGGGGGGATGTAGATGTACGGGCGATTTCAAAGGCGAGGGAGGAGTTGCCCTGGTAGTAGTCGTATCTTGGGACATGGCGGATTTCCTAGCATCATGCTCCATGACGGCAGCGTAGAGTCTTTCCATCTCTTCTTGTGCCCTCACTCGATCCGCCTGGACAACGCTCTCGTCAACGGTTGAAACGCTCCCGGCTATCGAGGCTGAAGACTGTGCTCGATTCGAAGAAGACCATGGTAGATTGAACGATCGAGCTTTGCCCTTGGGTGGGCTAGGCCAGGCACTGCTTTGGGTTGTAGGACTCATTGGGCTCGGCCACATATTGTTGGTCGAGAATTCCACCGGGGCTGGTGAGTCTTCCATCATTCCTCCCGATGGTTTGACGAGATTCATCTCTAGTGTTCCGTTTGACTCTTGTGCGCCACGACGGAGCCGTCTTCCAACGGTTAGGAGGCAACCTAGTAGAAGAGACACGATGGCAATGTATGTTGCAACAATGGCAACAATCTCTCTCCAAAGTAGTGCAGTATCTCTGATAGCAGACGCAGATATTGGGGGTCCTTGGTCCGGCGGCGGCGCTGGGTCAGTCCAGATGCTAGCCCCCCAGATAGAAGCAGCTCGGATGGGAATGGACTGCAGGAGAAGCAGGCTGGCTAATCTCGACATATAAACAGAGCGAGGAGCCAACATTCTGCGGCGTAATCTTGGGCATCCCTTTCTCCCTTTTTCTCTGGTTGGGACGTTCCCTTATTTTCGAGATATTTGAACATGCGCGGGCGGCGGGGGTGCGATCGACGCCCTGCTGCGATACAAGAGCCCATTTGCAGCGACGAAAAAGCAGGCCATCTTGTGTGGAGCAGGGAATGTGATGATAAAAAGCCGGAGAGGCGCTTCCAGCTCTGCCGTTGGGTGCATCGATCATGCAGGCCACTGGGACAGGCCGTGACGAGATGCCAGGGATAGGCCCAATGAGGTCGATGCATCGCTTGTCTTTGCAGGGACGGACTTGTCTTCAGCAGCCCTGGTTGGCCAGAGGTCCGTTTAGCCATGCAGGGAGGGCAGCCACCCGTCACACTGTTTCGCGCCCATCACATTTTTCGTTTCTTCATGCACTTCATTGCACAGGTTGGTGGCCAGCAAATCGCAGGCGAGTATCCGGATCTCTCGTCAACCCGGCGCAGTTCTCGCCCGTTTCCTCTCGTTCGTGGTAACGTCATGGTATTCTTGAACGGAGTGCTCCGTAGCGAGAGTGCTGGACTAATGACGGCTCATTTTGATATCTTCTTGATGCTTGTACGGAGTATCTTTGCCGTCTTTTGAATTCTGTGTTGAAGGTTGAGTTTGGATCGACCTAGTGTTTTATCTTAAATATGTGACCGCTCTCTCTTGTAGACGAAGCAAAATTTATGATAAATGCAGTCCAGACATCGCACAAGTAACTGGTCATATCTTGTCGTGTTATCAAGATGGCTGATTAAACAAATAAAGACCGCATAGATGTTGATTATCTCGATCTAGTGATGTCATTGTTTTATTAGTTCCAGGAGTCCTTATACCCTTCGAAAGGTAAGCAAGAACAAGCATAAATGATCTTTAACTCATGGTAGTGGCCTCGATGAAGGCAGTTTCCGGCGTTTCTGCAGTTCTTCGAGTTGTTTTGGTTGCGCCTTCGAGATGAAATGGCATCACCACGTCGAAGGCGTAGTCGACATGTTGAAGATTCGCTTCACATCGAGGAGACAGAAACCGAGTCATCCCAGAATACCCAGCAGAGCTTGAAGCGCTGTCTAGATATCCTGCTTTCATCGAGCATCAAGACAACATTGACCAAGTCTTCGCAGTCCTCATGGGAAATAAGGTATCCGCAGTCAACGGCGTCAAATCTCCCAACTTCTACGAGCCAGGCAACGCCGTGAACGAAGTATGGGTTGGCGGCCTCGAAGTAATATCTCGACTTCCCTTCGGCGATTCAGACATGGCGCAAGCAGGATGGCCAAAGAACGACTATCCCAAGTTCCCCTGGCGACCGTTCGTTATACCTCTCTTCGCAATGTTCACCGAGGCTGCAGGCGCGGATGCAACAGCTTCAGATATATCTCGCCGCTCCATACCCCAGGAAGTGACGGACAAGTTTTCTGCCTCTGAATTTTTGGGCGATTTTTTTTGGTACGAGGTGATTATGGTCTTGTCCATTTGTATGGAGGGGATCATCTACTGGCTCAGCACTTTTCGTTCTAAAAAGCGATCAACTCCGACGGGAAGATTGAATAAAAGTACGACTGTGCTAGGCCATTTATTGCTCTGTGGCGTGATTGAGAAGTGCCAAATTCTGCTATATCGTCTACCAGAATTGCAGGCACTCTCGACCGAAGAGAGGCACGCCGTGGAACAGCTTCACCACCCTTTGCGCATTCTCAGTTGCATGGTCATATTCCAGCTCATATCTACGGGTTGCGCTGCTGCAATGTTCTACATACGCCTTTTTCAATATTATACTACGCCCTCCGTCAGGCTTATTGAAAAATCGTATGAAGACGAAGAAAGTCGGGAGTCAGATGCTTCATCTCAGGCAAACAGAGAAGAGAACGCTCTTTACTTGTTCCAGTTACGAGTCTTGCTTTTTATCTATTCGGCTCATGATATCATCTCGGCAGTAGTGTTGCTTTCTATACTGCTTGAAATGAGTTGACTATCAACCCTTTTCGACAATTCACATCTCATGTTGGAGGTTTAGAGGGTTACTGAAGCCTGTTAACTGTGCATGAATGTTTAGGATAGCATTCTTAGACAAGGATATCGTCTATTTCAACTCCACAGGTCTCGCCACATCTGTTTAAAACCGTAGCCCTTAGAACTGTCCTCGTCATATACCCGTGCTTTATGACCCAAGCCTGGCGATAGCTGGAACCCTCCTAGGCCTACTTGGTGGCTGTTGGTAGACCCAGGGTTGCGAGATCCCCCCTTTGCCCGCTGCCTGATCTCTTCAGGGAGCCTGAGAGCAGTATCCGCGTAACAAGCATCCAACTCCCGCTGGAGATTGAGGTATGCCCTCTGCGAGACCTGTGGAGCCTGTAAATTATATGACCTGATAGACTCATTGAGCCTTTTTATTTTCAACTCGTGGTACTCTCGCTCAGTGGTGAGATAGAGTGGATCCCGCAAGCAAGGAAGGTCTTCCAGTGGCTCAGTATCAGGACGCGAGGACGCTTCTTCACTTCCCTTAGATGATCCGGGAGCAGACAGCTGTTCCTGGCCACCGTCATTGTCAGAACTAGCCGATTGGCCTTGGGCACGAGCTTGTAATATCCTATTATGTTTAGTTTCCGCGGCAGCATAGGCGCGCGCACGTCTAACTTGTGCCTCTACAGTGCCCCCGCCGCTTCTAATCATTAAGATAGCATGATTTCTCCAATCTTCTCTTAATCGATTTCGAAATTGGTTAACTTCTGATTGCATTGAGTGCTGTTTCTGGATCCATTCAGGAGTAGCCTCTTGCTTCTGTAGGATCCGATTCATGACATACTCTGTGGTATCAATATACGGGCTGTCGGCAGTAGGGTCAAGCTTCGTGTTCTTCCCCTTACCCCGAGGGATATTCCTAAACTGACCGCGAGCCATTGCATCTTCTATCCGCTCGTTTGCCAACGAACTGAGACCCTGGATACTGACGGGAAAAGAATGTACGCCAGGACCGTAGCGATCCTGAAGCTCTTGGCGAAATGAATCTCGTTCTTCTTTGGAAGTATTTGGATCTTGCTTTAGTGTGTATTCCGCGGTACGCTCGCGTGCGGCCGCTAATCTCTCACCGGAGGAAACGCTTCGTTTAGGCTTCGTAGGCGCAATGGGAATCGGCCCTCCTACCTGTGGAGGCCGAAATGGGACACGCATAGGTTTGCTTGCATCGTCCAGCATGCGAAGGGAAGCATCATGGATGCTCTCGTTCCCTGTCCAAGGCGTAGCAGCAGCTATATCTCGCGTTCCTTTACCCGCACTTCGCTTTTGTGATTAATCCCAATTAGCCCGCAAGAACCGAAAGTCCATGAGTATGAGATTGCTTACCGGGAGGTTCGCATAAGAGATTGCAGCAGCATTTTCATTCTTGAAAGAGCTCTCAGCAATTCTCTCCTGTAGCCTTTGCTTCAGTTCCTCTGAAAAGCCAGCCTCTTGTATATTCTTCCTCGTGGATCTGCCACCTTGTGTCACGGCATCTTCCGTCATTTCGGCCAATCTCCTTGACATTGCACCGTCGCCATTGCTTTCCGGTTGTTTATTCGCATCATCTTTTTCGTCGGGAGCCAGTGGATTTGGCTTCTGGTTATAGACGCAGCATTGGTAGGAGAATGGCCGCAGAACCACTCGATGTGAGAGGGACGCCGAATATCGGCCACCCCACGAACTGTGTAGTTGTAGTCCAGCAACCCTATGGTAGTTCATCTCTCCTCAAGACAATCCATCCCTTCAAAAGCTGAACCGGTTGTTTCTTCTATCTTCGTCTTCTTCTTCTTCTTCTGCCTTTCTCCAAAATCAACCTCTAAACGCTTAGTCATCAGATCTTTAAGGGAAATAATTTTAAGCTTCATCTTTCTTGGCTTCGAAAAAGAGTCGAGAGAAAGCGAAGAGAAAGCGGTTTTGGTGCAATTGCTCTCTTGATTGAAGACCAGACGAACCGGACGACAGAGTGAGCGAACCCGAGGGTGCTATAGGCAGATTTTCTGGAGATTTCATCTTATCTTTCTTTCAATACACACCATCACCATGCCTCCCAAGTCTGCGGCGCGGGCGAGCACCATACGCCTACAGTCAATTCCACGGCTAAAGGTCAAGAGTCCTATGAAATACGACAAAAACCCATGTCTCGCTGCTATGACATCTCTTCTAAGTAAGCTCTTTTCGTTCAATAATATCCAGCACACATTGTGGTGGCGGAGGCTTGAAGACCATAGCTAACCTCTTTTCTCCTTTAACCGTCAACCAGACTGCTGGGGAACTACCGGCTATAGTATCCAAGGATGCGTAGCATTGGAGCAGCAGTTACGAGAGTGCACAGATTCAAACGTACGTCTTTTCCCCTAGTTATTCCCATTAGCTAATTTCAACGAGCGACCGGTATCCTGTATTGTTGAAGCTCGATAACTAACCATTGCATACTCTCTATAACAACAGCCTCCAAAAATTACACGAAAGAACACCGTCAACTACCATCTTGCCCGAATGTTCCGCATGATTTCACCACGGGGGAAGAAGACATAAATTTTATACCTCGATGCGCATTGGTCGTTATCACATATCGCAAATGCCACCGCCTTGCGGACATGGTATAGGCATATCCAAGCCCTTTCACGGAGGGAAACGAGTCAATACCGCTAGCCATGATTGCAAAGGGGAAATGTACAATTGACTAGTCAAGATTTTGGGGGGTTCACAGCCAATTTCCGCATTGGTATGGAGTTTGGGGCTTTCATAACGGAAATATGTTACAATTTCTACTGTTTTATCTTCCTTAACATTAAGGAACAGTGTATTTAGTACTGCTGTATAATAGATCTATTTCAAAGCTGACACATTCCTTGTAATTTATTTAACATGCTTTTCCTTGGGGTAGGGATTAGCTACTGGAGTGTTGTTTCAATATACATATGTGCTAAGCATCAAAAACTAGCTCTACTATGCTTCATTCTAACCTTCTTGAAGGGTTCTCTTCATGCGTTTCCAAATTTTAGTACTAGCTCGTTACCCGTTGGACGAGTTGTATATGCATCAATTGGCTCCATACCCCCGTCTTCCACAACGGATGTTGTGAAGTTTGTATACAATGCTGCAACCACAAGCTTAATTTCTATATTTTAGTGAGGTCATTGTTAGCAGGGTCCTATCCTGTTAATTTGCCAGACATATGAAAGAATCAGGGGAACTGGCATGGCTTACCTTGTAGAGCAAAGTGGTTTCCAATGCACATTCTTCCTCCACTGCCGAAGGCCCAGAACCAACGCTTCATTTCATCTAGTCCTGGGGAACCTGGAGGAGCAAGCCACCGGTTTGGAAGCCAGCTATCCGAGTTAGGGAAAACATCATCGTTTTTATGAAGAGAGTATGCTTGAGCATTCACACGCGTGTTTGCTGGGATGTTATGGTATCCAGCCAAAGAAGCATCCGCGGGAGTTAATCGAGGCTGGATTCCTGGAATGGGTGGGTGAAGGCGTAGTGTTTCCATGACCACCGCATCTAGAAGGGTGAGGCCATCGATTGACTTATGAGATGGTAGTTCAGGGGTGGCTCCTGGTGCCGGGGGTGAGACGTTAGGGCTAAGTGTTCTCAACTCCTTTCGAAGCTGGTCTTGAATATCTAGGTTTTTCGAGAGCTCCCATAGCAGATATGTGAGAGTTATTGCACTGGTTTCATGCCCTGCTGTGAGATGGTCGAACGTTTCGCAGGCAACCTCACGTCGTAGCTGGGCAAAATCTTTTTCACTCGGTTCTAAATCAGATTTAGCAATAAGCTGTTTCTCCAGCGCCTGTTTGAGTTGTCTATAAACAATCGGCTCTGCCGCAGGGTCTGTCGAGGAAATATTTGCATCTGCCCGGTCACATAACGCCAGCCCCCAATTTTCCATATACTCATTTGCCCCTATACACCATTTCGGGATCAAGGGGATACCTAGAGTTTCCGACCAGGAAAGCAACTCTGGAGTCTCCTGGATATAGAACTCGAACTTCTTACGACTGTGATAGGTGGATAGCCACTTCTTGCGCATTTCAGGAGGATCCTGCAGTAAATTTGAACCAGCCGGCACACCGAAGATATATCCGGTTATGAAATCCAATGCGATTGCATTGTTTAGTTCATGAACCTCGACAGAAGACTCCGAGTTAGCGTATTCCTCGAATATTGGAAAGACTCGGTCAAAGAGTATCGTCTGGGCGACTGCTTTGAGTTGAGATGACCCTTGCAAGTAGGATTTTGAGTATACGTTTGCAAGCATACGCTTCCGAACCGAATGCTGTTTGCTTCCTATCATGGAGAACATGCTAATTGTTCTATTTGGGACATGTTTAATATTGAGAAACCATAGAACAGGTGTATAATCTATACTTACCCATATGAGCCAAATAACCTTGGATACCATTCATGCTTCTCATACCCGCCAGTGTAGATCGTCCGAAGGCCGCCTTCGTAGCAGTTGATCGATATTTCCGATGGACCAAGGCGTACGATAGGCCCATGTTTCATGTGAGCGGCATGAATAGTCCTATTGCCTGTCATTCGAAACCTCCTCCATAAGATCCAAAGAGGGGAGAATGCGGAGGTGAAGTGGGCATTGGGGATTTTGGCCAGCGGGGAAAGGAAAGCCGGATAAATGATGAATTTGTATAGTCCAAATGCCAAAAGAACGGCGACGGCTGTGGCCTGAGACAGCTCGGAAGAGAAGATAGCCATGTTATTAGAAAATATATAATGATATTGATAACGGTATCACGTCTCCAAGGCAATTCCCATCGTGCGGGCGATCTCACGGGGTATAAATGTGAGATACGAGCAATATCCGGAGTAGTTATAGGAGCGGGCGGAGGCGGGATTCAATATTTATCATGTAACCCTTAACGTAGTTCCCACTCCGCTGGGATACAGGGAGATATTTGCCGAAGGGTCTCAGGAATCACTAATGCAGCCGTTGAGAGTTGTTGGTAGAGTGCAAGGTCAAGGGACAAGGAATACAGGCAACAACGACAGATTTGTCTTTGTTCCGAGGCAGAGAGTAATAGTATTTGAAATATAGGGAGTTCCGCTTCACCACACACCTTTACCCTAAAGCTGGAGATAAGTCTCAGGGGGTTTGCTTCATAGAGATATTTTCCGAGCGCCCGCCTGTGAGTTGTGACTCGAAGCCAAGGTTCCTTCGCCTCGCAGGTGAATATAAAAACGACTCAAGAAAAACCAACACCCGAGAAGGACGCAAACCACGGTCCAATTGACATAAATACCAGTTCTACCTGAAGCAGCGAAGGAGTTTTCTTTTCAAGGGGTGATGTTATCGCGCCTCCCATCTGAGCTCATCTACTTTATCGCGTCCTTTCTCCCCACCGCGGGCTGTCTGGCTCGCCTCGCCCAGACCTGCCGTCACCTCTACAACATCGTCGCGGCAGACAACTATCGCATCTTCCAGGCCTTCGTCCAGGGCCAGTATCCAGCTATCACCGCTCCACCGCTCTGGCGAGATGCTGCTCATGCGCTTGCCCTGCGTTCTCACGCGTTCCAGCGTCACGCCGTGAGTGGGCGGTTTGTTTTGACGCCGCCCAATGCAACTAGGATCGGGAACCCTAGGACTATCCGGACAGACAGACCTACTTTGGGGTACCGGCCGGTGATTGATAGCTACGAATCATGGTATGCAAACGATTGGTTTGCGAGAAAAGAGGTTCTTGCATGGGGTGCGGGTGCCGATGTAGTACTGCGCATAAAGGATCTAGGCAGGCATGACAACGATGATGAGCTCAAAGTGAACGGAACTGGTAGTCGAAACCGCTCTTACGATGGCGCCAAATGGATTGTTTTTAACGATCTACATGATGTGAATAGCTGGGATGATGTAGCTGGGTTACATCTACTTGGTGCTAGCTCTTCAGCCGATTGCCCGGATCGTGAGGATCTTATTATCGGTCGTCGAAATGGAGACGTCGTCCACTTGTCGATTTCACCTAGCGAAGGATCTAGCATGGTTAAAGCTCGTTTTGATACCAACGGACACAAATTGGACCACACAGACCTTAGCACTGGAACAGATAGAGTCCTCGCAGTTGCTTTGGATGGGCGATCTATAGCGTGTTATAAGCTTGATTCGGAAGACGAAAGCGTGCAGCCTTTTGCTAGCTTGAAAACTATTTCACATGGCCCTTCGAGGAATCGATGCTCGAAGCTTCTTTCGAACCAACAGATTGCTGTAGGGGCAGATGGAGAAGCCGCCAAAATTGATGTTTTCAATTTCGACCCTAAGGGTGTTAGAAAGGAGCGTACCATTCGAATCGAAGATGATGAAGATGAAAGCGCATCGAGGAAGCCACGGGTTACTACCATTGTACCACTACCGGCTTTACACTCCGCCAGTGGAAGAAAATCCTCGAGCCTCTTTCTGTCTGGCTGGGAAGACAGTAAAACAAGGTATGTTCTTCAACAAACCCTGCCCATTATATTCTGCCATAGAACTAACCACTATGTAGACTTCATGACCTTCGGTCTCCAAGACCGTGCGTTGCGGCTTATGGTGATACCGTGGATGATAGCCCGACCTATACCCTTCTTCCAATTGGGCATGAACGGTTGATGGTAGGCAGCGGCGCCAACGCTCTTGTCAAGATATTCGACCTGCGTATGACCGGAAAACACCATATTGAAGCTCACAATGCATCTCCATCGTTGCCTAAACAGAGTCATTGGCCCAATGATTCCGACCCATGCCAGCACTATCCCCTGGATTCAGTCCCATATCCTCGTAAGGACATATCGATATTCCTCTGCAACGAGCCATTGGGGAGCCGCAACAACACCAGGGCCCAGCCAAACCTTCAAACACGCCGGTACCGAGGCCCGATATACAGCATGTCTCTCCCATCCCCCACATCTTCGACGCTTTACGTTGGTATAATAAATAACGTGGTGAGACTGGACATGACGGCGACCGACGACCTGTTCACAACTGGCAATGAAGATATCCAGGAGAACTGGTGTTTAGCAAATCTAAGTTCGAAGTTCGACCCGAATGCAGCCGCTGAATATCAGCCGTTTGAATTATCCTGTTACGAACGTCCGTTGCCGGAGGATAGAGGGAGGGGCGTTCGGTTGATGATGCAGAAACCCTTTTGGGAGGCTTCAACGAAGAGCGCAGCCGGTATTGGTACTGATACGGTGAACGGGCAACAGGATAATGGTATACCTGGTTGGGATGAGCGGTGGTTTCAACCTTGGATCAGTAGGACTCGCCGGATAAAGGGGCCCTGGCGGAGAAGTTACAACAGGTGATTTCTACGGCCATGACAATGGAGGATTATACATTATAAAGGGGTTGGTTTTGATTAGGAGTTGGTATAATAGACTTTTTTGGAATTATCGAATGTATTCATCTTTCTTAACTTTTGATCCTTTTGCTCCTTTTGCCTACGCCATATTCAGAGTGCCTTTAGAAAGATGTGAAAGAGGCGCTTTTTCTTGAACAGGGTTCTAACCATCTAGATGGCATGCTGGAACTTAAAGAAAAGACTGTCCAAAACGGACCCAGAACGCGAAAACGCCTTGCTACATTGACTCCAGATAAATCAAAGAAGAGAGCCACCATAAAAAACAAGCAGCATGAGTTGAGGAGAATGTGAAGACCGCAGTTGATAAAAGTGAGCGGTTCAGGCCAACTGATCAATCGTCAAACTTGAAACTGTTGCCTGGTCCAATATCGATTGGCCCACCGCGGTACGAGCCACGCTTCTTCTTATTCTTCTCCTTGGTAAATCCCTTTCCACGGGTGATGGACAGATCGCGATGCGCACGTTCAGCATATGCATATGGGACATATTGGTTTGATGGATGGTTATGAGGCAGCTCGCTTGCGGCAGCTAGAGGTGTTGGTCTGGCTCCGGTGTGTTTACGGACGGGCTTTGCTTTGAAGTCGGAGTCGCTTTGTCCTGATGTGCCTGCTAGGGTAACGCTGGAGTCGGATGAAGATTTGCGTTCTTCGGCAGCAGAGGACTTGGCCTTGTCATCTTCATCGTCATCGGAGGAGGACGAGTCGGAGGAGGACGAGTCGGAGGAGGAGCTATCGCT
Organism: Arthroderma sp. PD_2; assembly: GCA_032989685.1. Classification (NCBI taxonomy): domain Eukaryota; kingdom Fungi; phylum Ascomycota; class Eurotiomycetes; order Onygenales; family Arthrodermataceae; genus Arthroderma; species Arthroderma sp. PD_2. The sequence continues at coordinate 14,056 of JANTQJ010000453.1, forward strand.
ACTGTCAGATTCTGGAAGTGGAGTCTTGATAGCTTTCTTTAGGGTCGATGCGTCCTTTTTGGCTGGGGCTTTGGTCTTTTTCGCATCATCTGAGCTGGAATCCGAATCCGAATCCGAATCAGAGCTGGAGTCAGAGTCAGAGCTAGAATCAGAGTCAGACTCGGATTTGGCCTTCTCTTCTTCCTCAGAGTCGGAGTCGGAGTCAGAGTCTTCGGAGGACGAATCAGATTCTGGCTCTTGCAACTTCTTTGCAGCTGGTTTGGTGACAACAGGTGGTGCTAGCTTTGCTTTCTTCGGCGAGGGGGCATCGTCCGAGTCCGAATCCGAGTCAGAATCAGAGTCAGATTCAGAAGAGGACGAGTCGGATTCCAGTTTACGTTTGAGGGATGGCTTGTCGGCAGCCTTCGGGGCCGGAGCCGGTTTAGTCTCCTCCTCCTCGTCGCCGTCGCTGTCATCATCAGAGCTGTCTTCACTCTCAGACGAGCTGCTGGCGGCGTCTTTCATCGACACATCTGAGCTGGCGTCACTTGAACCGGAATCGGAGTCCGAGTCTGGATCACTGTCGCTACTGTCCTCCTCGACGGCCTGACCCGTCACCGGCGTAGCGTTCTTCGTTTCCCAGAGCTCATATATGACATCCAACGAAGGAGTCTCTTCCTCGCTCAAATTGGCCTTTCGCAGACTCTTCGCGATGGCCGGGTTCTCTTGCCGCTCCGCAATGAAGGCTGCCTTGGTCTTGGTGAATGCATGGTCGCCTAGGAACTTTGATATAGCTGCAAGCAGCGCTGGCGAAACAGAGGTACTCTGAATGCGGAATTACCGAGCTGGTTAGCTACCAGGCCAGACCGTGGGATAAGACTGAATGCGACTATACCTGTTGTTTCGGGGCCTCTTTCTTAGAGTCTGCCTTTGTAGAGCTCTTCTGGGCCTTTGCGGCCTTGGTCTTCTTATCAGCGGCCATGTCGACAAGCAATTGCTGGGTGATCGGGTTGGTGAAAAAAAAACCGTCGTTGAATCTCGAAATCTGAAATCTGAAAATCTTCTCGGGAAGAAAGTTTAAACGCACAAAACGTTTTGGCGCTAGTCCTTAAAGGGGCATGGCATGGATGGTCTGTTTTGTGTTGATAAACATGTTTAGCAAGGTCAAGGGAAGGTGAGGAGAGGTCGAGGACAGATAGTCAGAAAGCTATAAGGTAGAAGACATTCACTATACTATCAGTCCCCTTGTTCTCCCCTTGAGAAAATGATGAGTTCGCAGTCTGCGCATTTTGTTAAGTAGAGGTACCAGTGGTATTGTGTATGGTAATTTTGAGATT
>JANTQJ010000454.1:0-15353 GCA_032989685.1 Arthroderma sp. PD_2
GGAGACGCAAATTCATCAAGAAGAAGCCACGGAGTACGATGTGTCCGCGAGTCATGCTTCCTGATATGATTTTGCTGTAGAGAGCGGTGATGCTGAAAGTCTTCTCTCCTCCCCATAGTGCTAAGTTTCAGTCCTGTGTGAAAACAAGCATAAGTCTTAACCGGCTTGCGAGGTTCAACTTGAGAGCGCGCCGATGTACGGTCCACAGCTGCAACAACCACGTCTGGAACTGTTAAATTGACAAACAGTGAGATTTTCGAGCCACACCGGTCATTAAATTCCACATCTATACTTCCTGTACTGAATAAAAATGCCGCCTCGTCTACCAGTGCCCACACCCTGACAGACTTCACTTTTGCGCGCAAAAAGGTGACATCGTAAACTCCAGTCTGTATAGGCGGCAGGGCATTCTCATCATCATCAAAAGAAAAGGCTAAGGATTCGAAGGCCGACTTAGCGGACTTTATAAACGAGGACGAGCACTCCCCAACTATAGATCCTACTTGGAAATCCCAGTTACAAGCGTAGGTGGGCTCAGTTGGTGGCAATCCGAAAAGCCTGTGGCCAAAGATACCCAGACCATCGATATAGAGTTGAGGCCCGGACCTAGTTGACGGAGCGCCTGGTTTTTCTGAAAGAACAGAAATTTCCAGAGGTGATAAGGAGGCATGGAAATCCATGTAATAATTCGTAAATCTCACATCCAAGTCCAGGGACGCTGCCTTTAACGCGAGACTCTCGTTTCTATCGTATAAACCGGTGGGAAGAAGAACTCTGACATCATCTGCTGCAATATGAAGAATGACATCCAGGCCATTGGTGTGAGGCGCCGGGTTAGAACCGCTGGGCCCATGAGCAGCTCCAGCTTCAGTGGCTTGCCTATGCTCATCCAAGGTTTTGAAATGAATAGTCCTGCCAAAGTAATTTTCATTGACGTCTAAGAAATTCTTCAATATAAAGCCGTAGAGGTAAAGGTACGGCGCGGTGCCAGATAAGTTTATGATTGCAACGTCAGTTACTTTCGGCGATGTAAAATTATACCATGAGTAACTGCCGTCAATTTTAATCGTGTCTAGCCCGCCAACAGGCCGATCATCTAAGAATGTGCGCTGGGTGTTCCAAAGGGGGGTTGAGAGCCTCAGATCCCCATTAGAGCCTTCGATGTCAAATGTGGCGATGTTGCGGCTGGCCCTGTGGTGTACAATCGGGATATCCACGCGAGCGGATATTATCTCTCCTTCGATGATCAAGAATGCGTTATCATCAAGGTCAGAGGGGTTATTTATGATATTCCAATCATTAACGTTCACCAATAGCTTGAAATCAGGGAAGGCGAATGAGAGGTGGTACTTGATCGGAACAAACGTATAATACTCTTGAAATGGCCCCGAAGTCCAGTCAGTGATGAGGTCGGTAAGTAGGATTAGATGATCCCAAAGTAGAAATAGCTCCATCTTGGTACTTTCCACATCAACTGACCAGTTGTGGATGCTATTCCATTGAAGAGGATTTGAGAGATCACAGGAAATGACCTGGCGGTCGCTTTGCCACAACATGCCATGATTCACACTCGATGCCATTTTGGTTTGGCGTAGGTCAATGTCCACTTTGTTGCAATATCCATGGCTGCTCGCAAACATTGCCATTGAATACACAATCGTTGAGCCGGGACATACCCTAAGGGATAACCAACCGAACGGCCTGATATCCGGTCCTTGGCTCCCAGCTTTCTCAGCTTCGTTCCCCCGAGAACGGTCCTTATCTTTCTTTTTCTTCACTCGAGACGTTCCTCGCGAGTGATCTGCACGACCTTTCCACTGCCAATCCTTTGATGCCTCCCTTGTGGGTATACGGAGGGTTGTAACTTCGTCGATGAGGATTTTTAAAATAAATGCGGTGCTTTGCCTCGTCTCTCCAGGCTTTAGTGCGGATGTAACATGCGAGTCTCGATATGAATTTGGGATGAAAACATTCTGAAGATTCATGCGTTCGCGATCTGCCCATGGCCCATAGTTAAGCAACCCACCGCGTATAGTTATGTCCATGCCCCATTCGGGAGGCTCTGCACCATTGATATTGTGGGGAATTGACTTAGAGGGAGGGTCCAGGTTGGCCTTGGAGATTGCAACTGGGCCTCCAACGTCCCAATAATAGCGAAAATAGATGCTGGGGGAGTCCAGTAACGTAGAAAAGCGTCCATATTCCACCGAGTTCCACCCTTCATGTTCATCTTGCTCTTCCTCGTCAAGATATCGCGTCAGGCCAAGCCAACCGTCCTGATGTACCGCACCAGAAGTAGGCCGGCTCCGTGGATCATGTCTTGGATGAAACGATTCCACAGAACTTTGGAAATAGGGAATTAAATCGCGAACGCTATTCCACACTCTGCGCCTGTGTTGTCGATACCGCCGGTGGAAGCTGTGCATGTAGTTATGATTTTTAGAGGCGTCGTTGGTAGCTTCAATCCCACTTACAGCAGCCAGTTGTGACTGTCTGTAATCTGGGTTAGGCTTCATCTGTATGATAGGGTGGAAGAGGTCATATTCGAATATCTGTTTGTAAACGTCAAGAGGACCGGAGCATCCTGCATCAATTTTCCCAACTGCCTTATCAAACGTCAAGGTTAATATGGTTTTTGTGTTCTCATTGCCCATGGCCAGAGATCCTCTATGGCACTCCATAGATATTGGAAATAATGCTAGAATCTGAGGCCCTGACGTTTTCCCGCCATCCTGAGGTATAGAAGAGGCTCCAGTGGCTAGACTACCCCGGGTACTTGTCGACTCTCTTTGCTTCTGCGAGTTGGCATCCTTTCTAGAAGAAGGGGTTAAAGGCTCAGATGGACTTGAAAAGGCACCTTCATGCTCGTCATCATCAACTCCGCCATCTAAATTCCCCGTCTGTGCCCCTTCTCCATCCTGGCCAGTAGGCGGCGGTACGAACCCAAAACCGGCGAGAATAGAGTCATATGCAGGACTCCTATTATACACAAACCATTCTAGGCCATTGAGTGTGATCTCAATCCTAGATGGCGGTTTCTTTTTATTCTCGGGGCCAGAACGCTTTCCCCCGTTCTGTGCGTCTGATCTTGAATGCCCGCTTGCTGGGCGTGCGGTTTTGCACTCCTGGTGAAATGTATCTACTGGTGGAACTGGCCTAGACCAGAACCTCCAAGTGACGTATCCTGTCTGGATAAGGATGGTTTCATTTTCACCATGGTATCGTATTCCTTTGAAAAATACTCGGCCGGCCAACAACGATATCTGAAGCGCATGTACGTCTATATAGGCACGGTAGTAATGCCAGGTATAGGCACGAATTCCGTAGGATACTAGGGTCGCAAATAGACGGTTGAAATAGAAAAGGAAGAAGAGAGTCCTATCGTTTTATAATTCCTAGTCAGTAAAACCAGTACACATCTGTGATGAATTTTGGGCGGGCGCAAAAACATACAGAATCCCGCTCACAATCAATTCAACCAAGAACACCCTATACAGCACTTTTTTAGCAATATCCTAACTACTATAGTAGGCGACCAAGTTACCAGTTGAATTGAGGGACCGGCGTAAGTGACTCTGGGGTCAATTTGCCGTTCGCAATCTGGTGCTTTAGTGAGAATGACATTGGTCATATGCATTTCGAATGGCTCAGTCGCATAGCCGATATAGGTTTAACGAAAAGGGTGATCTGCTCTGAAGCAACGGCATCGCATATTCAATCGATATCTGTATTTCGGCACCCGTAGCGAGTCTGTAGGAGGCTTGGATGTGATCGTTGAATGTATGGACGGTTGACGGCTGAATGGAGAGAAGCGTGGGAGGCGTCTAGGAAGGGGCTCCACGACGTCACACGCGTTTTTTTGGCCAAACAAATGATCTAGAGCTCCAAGAGCTTGTCCCCTGCTACATTTTATTCTGTTGCCTTAATCTTCCAGCACAAATATTACCTTGACACGTTCGGGTCTTACTACGGTCATAAATAAATTATACAGACCTTCCTTTCGTTCTATTATATCAATTTCACTGGCCTCCGATGGCCTAAGGTGACCGCGTTCAGATGTGAAGGGGGATGTTCTAGTTGACCACACCCAACGCCATCGCATAGCAAAGAGACACAATGATGCTCTTTAGCCCAAGTTCCGGGGGCACTGGCTCCAGTCTGGCTAAAGCTGCTATTATTGTAGCCGGCGTGGCCTCGCTGATGGCCTCACTTATCTCGTTATTGTATGTTGGGCCCAGCTTTTTACTTTACAGATGCTAACATATCGCCTACCAGGTCTATCTGGCTACAGACGTATGCTTAGCCTTGCAAATCCGAAGACCTCATTGACCTATTTACTAAAATACTGTAGCAAAAACTACCGAAAACCTCTCCTCCAACGATACGTTGTCAGAATACTTTTGATGTTAGTGAAACTCCACCGGGAACTTGAAGTTGATCGGGCGTTGACAATTGCAGGGTACCCATATTCGCGATATCATCTTGGACAAGTATAGTTTCGTTGAAGGCAGCAGCCTGGGTTTCACCTATCCGAGATATATATGAAGTATGCGCGCCTACATACAAAACAGTGAGAATTTTGAGCTAACTCTAGACTATCATAGGCATTTACCATCTATACATTTTTCCAGCTCCTTATCAACTTCCTCGGCGGTGAGAGGTCACTTATTATAATGACCCATGGCCGTCCTCCAATCCAACATACCTGGCCGCTCAACCAGTTTCTCCCGAAGATTGATATCTCAGACCCATATACCTTCCTGGCTATAAAACGAGGGATCTTGCAGTACGCATGGTTAAAGCCACTACTCGCGTTGATTACAATCATTCTTAAGGCCACTGGAACATTCCAGGAGGGATACATTGGGCTCTCCTCTGGCTATCTTTGGATTGGAATTGTCTACAACCTGAGCGTCACAATCAGTTTGTATTCGCTGGCTTTGTTCTGGATCATCATGCACGATGATCTCAAGCCATATAGGCCTGTCCCAAAATTTTTAAGTGTCAAGCTTATTATATTTGCTTCCTATTGGCAAGGATTCTTTCTATCCATACTCCAATTTCTAGGAGCCATCCCGCAAGGTCCAGAAGGTTATACTCCTAACAACATGGCGGCAGCAATTCAAGATCTACTGATTTGCTGCGAAATGCCTATATTTGCCCTGATGCACTGGTATGCATTCTCGTGGCATGACTATGCGAATTCATCCATTTCGTCCGCTCGGATGCCCGTTAAATTTGCGATTCGCGATGCGTTCGGGGTAAAGGACCTCATCGAAGATACCAAAGAAACTTTCCGCGGCGAAAAATACCAGTATCGGTTTTTCGACTCTGAAGCCAACGTCATCGCCCATGAAGAATCACGATCCCGTATGGCCCGCGTGATGGACGGCATGCGTTACGAAAGAGGTGGAAAAGCCAAGTATTGGATCCCCAAGCCTAAGGAGGTAAATAGCCGGACACCACTACTCGACCCCGGATCGTCATCCCGAAGAGAGTCTCATGCGGGCTCGAGCCGGACTAGGGACGAAAATGAGGGAGGATACGACATCGAAGAACCAATTCTTAACGAAGAAGATGAAATGTGGTTCACAAATGCACGCAAGCTGGAATTTGGGGACTGGAACGTACGTAGTAATGCTTCGGGATGCTACTTCAGACTCAAATTTTCTAACTACGATATAGTACCCCGTTATCACGACAAACGAGGTATACAGAGAACAAGTGTGGCAAAGGCAGTCTCATCCGTCTGTCAACCCAGGTCGCAGAACATCAAGTGAAGGAAATAAGATCAAACGATCTGGTAACCGTCAAAACAGACGTCACCAGCCTAATCAACCGGGCTCATCTAGAGCAGCCAAGGCCAAACAACGGGCGGCTCCAAGTAGAGAACAAAGCCAAACCAGCGAGTCAAGTAGCTCCTCTCGTCAGCTTGCAGACTTGGTTGATAATACGGACGAGGCCCCAACGCAGATAACAGGGGACCGACTTCCTCGTGATACCAAAACACGAGACTCTGCACAGGAACAACTGTCCATGTGAGTTTATTCAGAGAAACGGCCCTTGCATTGAAGAAACATCGCCACTAATAATAACAAGGCACCGGCCTTCTAGTGACGCTGTACAACACCCTGACGAGGTACCGCCACGGCTAACCCATAGCGAGAACCTTGCTAATAATAATACACAGAATCGCTCGGACGGCTTCCAGCATGACGGATCCGGGCCAGGTACTGAGGGGTACAGCGGCGTTTTTGATGATGAGCACGACGCCTGGAACACCTCTGGTGCAACCAGATAGATGGTTCGCCCTTCGTTACACATTTGGAGCATAGTAATTAATTTCTTGAAGAAGCAAGTCCTAGAGCTGCGGAGTTTTGCGTTCCCCATCTTTTTGTATATGAAATTATCGAAATATACACAATTACTGAAGCAACCCTTTGCTCACCGTTCGTCTGCGGTTCGAAAGATTATCGGCTCATCTGAACAAAGATTGGACCGCCTTGCATGTATACATCTCCAGCATGCTGGCCATCAACCCTCGATTGGGCAATCCCATGCTGGCTCCTCTCGCGGCCAGGATCACCCTTGTTTGCTTCCCCTCTAATCTCAGCGAACAGGAGCAATTTCCACGTCAAATGCCCGACATGTTTAGAGGTTTAGAGCCTTGGCGATGTTGGCAAACATACGCACTGTCATCCCATCGCTCTTAAAACATCGCGGATTTCACCCTAAAATTGTGATGGACCTTGTCGCCTGCATATCCAGCAAATCTATTGGCCAACGCTCATGCGAGGCGCCAGAGCCTGCCCCTCTCTGATATGAAGGGAGGTCCCACAAGCTGTCCTCCATGGCCCTTCCCCAGGGTGCGTTTCCCTTATATTAACATAGCTTAAATCCCACCCAATCCCTAGGATCCCTTTTAGAGAAGCTTGCTTCGCTCTTCTTCTGGCTTCCTACCATCTTGAAGTTCCGGGAGGGCTGTCATGGACACGATCTTCCAAACATAAGGATGATGGTGCTGGAGTGAGCAGGCTCAATGTTTAAGGCCTGGTTTCCCTCTTGTTCCTGGTGCATCTGGTCTGAGGCCGGTGAGCGGGCTCCTCCTCGCCAGATGCACGATGGCACGAGTAAGTAGTGTTGGATTAGTCTATCATAGTCCAAAGGCTAACGTACCTCTTAGACACGCCGGAGGATATCACCGTGTGCCATGATCAACCGCGTCCGGTGGAACCCATGAAGCTGTTTCTCTACGACAATATTCCCAGTAGTCCCCGTGTTGATTCACGCGGTTCATATCTACTACCGGCTTTGGTTAACGAGAGCAGAAGTCTTGCATCCAGAGCATCGAATAGAGCAAGCCTATTACTCAAAAAGAACAATCGACGACCACCCGTCCGCAAGTCAGCAATCAGTGGCCCAACGGATTTTCGCCATCTCACTCCTGGAAGCACTCCTAGACGCCGTCGCCGGTCTTTTCGACCGCTGGAACTAAGTATTTATGTCCCGGGAAACCAATTACCGGACCTACCAGCATTTGAAAACTTCGGCCTAGATAACTTCGACCTAGAAAGCTTCGGTCAGGATAAACTCGATCTGAAAAGCGTCATCGATCAGGATACTTCATCCAGCATAACACCACCGCCGAAAGCCGGTTGTACACCAACTCCGAATGATGACCACCGGCGCTCGGAGCCATCTCCTTCCTCCCCATTCGCTGTGGCTCGTAAGCCAGTAGGCAATGCATCAGTTAGAAATTCATTATACATTGAAATCCACGATCGTCGCCATACAATGCCAGACCCAGAGAAGCTACGCAACACTCAGAGTTCTGTTTCCCCGCCCCGAAGGAGTAGCGAGACGTTAAGCAATTACCCTCTTCCATCACTTGACGACCTTGTCAACCTTAAGCGTGTTGAAATGGAAACCCCTCCACCTTGTCTCGACCCCCCAAGTATGAACAACCACTCACGCACGCCGACCCCGACACATTATCCTACCCGCTCTCGCACCATAGCGGACTGGTTCGCTAACAAGTCACACCACAACCGCGCACCCTCAAGTGCTCGTTTCTGGATGCCCCATTCGAGATCACGTACTCTTAGCGGTTCAACGATGGTGTCATTGGCTAACGCATCCACTGGCGGATATTCGTCCAGAAATCCTTCGCTCTCAAGCTCAGTAATGATGACAACCAACACTCAGTCACCCCTTACCTTTCACGCGTTAACTGAGAAGGACTACGAAGTCTGTGATTCAGCTATGAAATATAAGCCACCAACACAGGAGGCCCGCCCGACTGTCCATGAAATGAAACCACACAGATCCTCAATAAGAAAAGAACCCTATCACGGCCGGCCTCTAGGTGCGAATGATATCGGGGTAGCATTTTGAGGAGTTATTCTTTCTTCTTTTGGCAATATCATTTCCTTGAGCTACACTTTTGGGTGTAGGAGGCAACTTTTTCAATTACCTCAGTACCGCTGATACCTCTTCCTTGTCATTTATCTTCACACTCCCCCCTCTTATTTCTTGGTTATTGTTTTATCAATTGCCCCACTCCCCACGACGTTGGGGTTTATGGGGAGGCGCCGGAATTGTTGATAATGGCGGGAAAAAAAGGGGTGGTACATATCTTGTAATGCGCGGCGGAATCCAGGAGAAAAATATACCCCATAAAGCATCGGGATGATGCTTTTGTTATTCGATATCTTTAATTAATACTAAACTAGTTGGGCATTTTCACTTTCACGAATGTGCATGCTCCCTGTTACTAGGATGAGCTTCTTCCTTCACTTATGCATCTACCCCTTTCCCATCTACCGAAGAAACAGCTTCTTTGATAGCCAGCACCGCTGCCCTGATATCATCCGTATTCACATTCAGATATGTCACAAGCCGAACGGTTGAATTGTCCATTGCCATTCCTTTCACTCCCATGGTCCGTAGCTTCTTCACAAACTCAGCGGCTGCAGGAAGTCCGTTCTCATCTCGAACATTGAAATATACCAAGTTGGTCTCCACGACTTTGGGATTGATATCAATGCCAGGAACGGCAGATAGCAGTTTGGCTAGCAGTCGGGCATTTTCGTGGTCCTTGGTAAGGCGGTTAATGTTATGATCTAAGGCATATATTCCAGCCGCTGCAATGATACCCGACTGCCTCATTGCGCCTCCATATCTCTGCTTCAACCGCCATGATTGTTGGATGAAATCCGTGGAGCCACAAAGCACTGCGCCCACTGGACATCCAAGGCCCTTGCTTAGATCAATCCAAACAGAGTCAAACAGCTCGGCGTATCTCGCTGCTGAGACGCCAGAAGCAGCTACAGCGTTGAAGAGACGAGCGCCATCCATATGTGTTGCCATCCCAGCCTGTTTAGCAACCGCGGCGACCTCCTGGAGTGTCGAGATGGGCCAAATCGATCCGCCACCTAGATTCGATGTCTGCTCAACGCAAATGAGCCTGCTTTCAGGGAAATGGCGCGACGGAGGTCGAATGGCGTTCCTGGCTTGCACGGCCGTGAAAATCCCACGCTCTCCATTGACCGTACGAATCATGACTCCTGAGTTGGCAGCCGGGCCACCCGCCTCGAAGTTGACAATATGGCACGTCCGGTCACAGATGACTTCATCGCCTGGTCGACAGTGGACGTTAACTGCGATTTGGTTGCACATGGTACCAGATGGGAGGAAGACGCCAGCCTCCTTCCCGAGAAGTTTTGCTACTCGTGCGCATAGCGCTATAGTCGTTGGATCCCCATCCTGCTGTTCGTCACCTAGCTCTGCGGTTATCATGTATTGCTTCATAGCATCACATGGCAGCGACTGGGTATCGCTTTCGAGGTTGATTGGCTTTGGTTGACCCATGGCTGCTTTCGGGAATGCTTTGATATAGTATCTTGTATGTTCTCGGGAAGAAATCTGGACAATTGATGTATCGGTTGAAAAATCTCCTGACGAGACAGAAGCGGAAGGGGGTGATGCAACGTTTTTGTTCCGTTAGGAAAGGAAGTAGGTATCATATCAATTGCCATCATTGCTACAAACGTGTGACTTGTTACACATATTTCATTTCGGCTTTACTCTATAGTCAACTAAGTATGCCAAACACGCCCTTTAGAAGGTAGAATTATGGAACTCGACGAAGAAGTATGAATAGATACAGACGCCCTTAAAGTATGGTTGTTGGACCTCGTATTTCTCCTACCCTGGATGCAAGGCGGGCGAGAGTCGCAATCCCTAATTAGCCGACCATTTGGCGACAGTTTTGTCTTCGGAGTCCGAGGTTATATTGATTCAGTTATAGGATTTCCGAGTGATATACAGATATAAGCGTGTGTTATCAACTTATAATGGTCCATTCAATCTAGCCAACGATGAAACAGGGATAGCTCAAGTTTATATACATGTAAATGCCCAAATCAGTCGAAGTGGAGGGCTAATGGGAATGGAATAAGGGGGATATAAAAATACAACGCGTTTTGGTCTAGAGACGTAGTTATCCATCGCCCTGGGTATAGGAACCAAGTAACGAAATTCGAATGCCAATGGTATGAAAGGGAAAGAGAGACCGAGAAAATGAAAAGATTAACGCTTTTTTCCATGAATAAGGAGAATCTCTAGTATTCATCGAGTATTTGCGGATCATTCGATACGCGAGGAACATCGTCGGAGTCGGTTTGTAGACCCAGGATTTTCCATGTTCTTCCCATAACGCCCCCATCCCCTCCGGACTGCAGCCCCTTCTGTGGATGGTCGAAGGTAGACTCCTCTCCTGCTAAATCAGCTGGGACGTCTGGCTGGCGATCCATCTGGCCCCTTAGTGGTATGCTGTGATTTGTACTCCTCTTCACCTTCCGCTCTTTTACCACTTCGTCCTTCCATTGACTCCATTGCTCATACTGTTCGCGTTGCTTCAGAACATGGTATCTAGGAGTCGATTTGACAGGGCGCCATGCGAGTCGATTTGCAGGATCTGAAGCACAGCTCGCCTTAAGATCTACGAATTTCGATTCCTTGGTCAACCTTAGCAAATGGCCAAGGACGTCACGGCATTCGGCAGCTTGCTTGTGCCTATAGTCTGGTTCGTGTTCGTTGGTCGCAGCCTTCGGGCGAACAAGGGGAACGTCGAGCCAGGCACGCATATGGTTGCTTCTTTGCACAGAATATGGGTCGAGAAGGTGAGCGCGCTTGTTATCATCCCGAACATGTCGTACGGCAGATTGAAGGCTGGTAACTTCGGCACGCAGGGCTTCGTTTTCTCTCATGATTGACAGAGATGCTGCGGCGTTGCCTGCTATCGCTCCGCCCATGCCAGTGCTTCCATCCGAGTCAGACGCTCGTTTGAGTTTCTCTAGACGACTTCTATATTCATCCCGTTCTCGCTCTATAGCCTGCATGCTTTGAGACTGTCGTTCTATGAGCGCAACGAACTCATTTTCTTTGGATTGCATGCTCTCAATCTCGGCTTCCAGATCTTTGACAGCTGCTGCTTTCTTGCCAGCCTCGCGCATCCTAGCCTCTAATAGTTCGATCTTGATAGACTGTTCTTCGAAGATCCTATCCTTGACTCCAAGTGCGTTAGAGGCCTCGCTGACTTCGTTTTTCAGGCGTCGGATCTCTTCGTCAGCTTCTGGGGACTTCTCCTGACTCGCCTTGAGTATTTTCGAGCGGGCAACCCATGGAGATTGTCGTCTCTCAAACTCGACCGTCTGGGTTAAATCGGAGGAAAGATTCGAGGTTTCATCAACATAGCCCGTCAAAAGGCGAAGTTTATTCGCAATAACTGCAAGGGCATCACTTGCTCCAGTGTCTCCATGGGACCCTTGGGAGGCAGAAGCGGCTGCATCGGACATACTAGTTAACACTTCCGGATATGTAAATGGCTCAGTGCGGTCATCGTCGTCAATGAGTTGCAGGAAACTATTTCCGATAAGCTGAGTCAACGCAGATAACTCTTTTGCGGACTGTTCAGTTGATTCAAAGGTCTCCCCACACCCCTCTGAAAGAGCTAGGAATCGTGTTCTAAGTTCTTCCAAGGAGCGCGTAACCTTACCGGTCGCAACTTTTACTCCCCTTGCCTGCTGAATAAGGATATCAAGTTTCTTATAGAGATGCTGGCTTTCCTCGTCTTCTGGTGAAGGGGGTATTTTGGACCGGATTTTTGACTTCAATTGGGAAAGCGAGGACGCAATGTTGTCGAGGTAAGTTTGCGTTAAGACGGATAGCATGTAAATCTCATTCCCACGGCCTTCAACATGTTGCGGTATCAGGGTTTCTGCAAGATGTGACAGTAATGCAGTTGAACGTTGGAGCTCATCGGCGCATGTCTTCTCACTTAGTTCCCCTTTCTTCAAGCTTTCGATCCAAAAGTTCAAAATACGCTCGACAGGCTCAAGTTCGTATAAAGCACCATCAAAGGAAGAGAATTCCTCGCTTGAACAACCGTCCATAAAGGTGACAAATCTATCACAGAGTAATGATATCCAAGTAAGCTTTTCAAGGACATCGTAAGCTACGAAGCCATCTCGTTCAGGAAAGCGGACTGATGGGTCTGACAGTCTTTCTCGGACGGTATTGCTCATTACAGAGGCTTTGAACCCTACCCGCTTAAATCGAAGGAGTGCAAGAATCGGATTTCGCTCGCTCTCATAGTATGCGGGTAGGTATAGCTTTAGAATGGACAAATGACTGGCAGACTCTTCTGCTTCCATTCGGCCTAATTCCACATCCATTGATTTAACTTGAGCCTTGGCCGCAGAGGCTTGGAGTTTCATATTCAAATCAATCATTGCTCTTGAACGCATAGATAGATCAGTCGCTTCAGTCTCCGTGATTTGTTGAGAGGCTCTCATGTCTTCAAGGTCGCTTTGGAGGGTTGAAACCAACTCTCGGAATTTCGATAACGTATATTCGAGGTCTTCGATCACTCCATCTTGTTGAGTAATTTTTCGATTTTGTTCATGGTAAATGCCTTCTCGAAAGTCAATTTCTTCTTGTAGCTGTTTTTCGGATTCCATGTGATTGATCTCGAGCTCATCGTTCAGTTCCTTTAAGCTCTCCAGGTCTTCAATAACAGCCTTTAGCTCATTTACCTCCTCCTGGTACTGCATATTTTTCTCAGTGAGATCTTCAATCATCTCCTCTGCACCCAGCGCTTCAACTTGCTGTTTGAGGTCCTCCATGTTCGCTTCTGAGGCAAGCAACTTTTCTTTCGTGGACTCGTATTGTGCCTTGAGGTTATTGTAGTCCTTCAGTTCCTCCTCCAGCTCTTTAACTTGATCTCGTAGATCAGCCTCCTGCTGCTGCGTCATATCACGGAGACGGATTAAAGCTTCACGCAGCCTCTCATTTGTCCGCTCCATTTGTAGCCATCCCTGACTTGATTTTTCTTCAGGACTCATGACTTGGCCTAGTTGGTCGTTCTCTTCCCTCAGCACCTCCACCTCGAGCTCTAACTCCTCGGCTCGAAATTTCAAGGCTTCATATTCGGCTTTGATAGATTCTGCAACCTCTTCTGCCATCTCTCGATCCAATGCCGCCATTTCAAGGATAGATTCATGTTCAGCCTGGAGCCTCTCCACCTCTTCGACTCTATATTCCGCCTCCTTCAACTGTTTTCTCAGGGTAGTAACCTCTTGCTGCTGAGGCTGATATTTTTCTCTAAGCTTTTGAATGATAGTCTCGAACTTGTCTCGATCCGCCCGGTATGTCTCAACCATTTTTAACTTCTCACGGTCCTCTGCCCGCTTTTTCTCCATAATCTTTAGCTTCGTTTTCAGATCATCGAGCTCCTTTTGGAACATATTGTTTCCGGAAACAGATCGCTGGTTCATCGGCGATGGTGTAGGCCGCGCCAGGCTTGGTTTGACAACATCTAGTTCCGGACCATCAGGAGGGGAGCTAGATCGTGAGGGATCTTCGCTTTGATCGCCCGAGTCTGCCTCAACCCTTCCCATGGCGGGCGTCTTCGCGACAGCAGGCCGAAGTGACATTCGTCTAGATGTAGCAGGAGTTGTAGGCGGACGTGATGACGCGAGCCCAGGCCTAGTGGTTTTGGCAGGAGGCCCCGACATCGACTGGCGTAATGACGACCGGACACTGGATGAAGTCGATGTAGGAGTAGGAGCCGCAGAGCTGCGATTAGACAAACTTGGTCGAGTTTTATGGCCGGCCAGCGTTTTTGGGGTTGAAGATATGGTGCGGGAAGCTGCAGGAGTACCGGAATTTGTCAACTGTTTCACCGGTGATTTCGTAGGCGACTATATGACCATAGTATGTTAGAGACAATATGAACAAAGAGGCCGGAAGCTGATGATTTCAAGCTGTAACTTACCCTTAACGACCGTCCAAGCGCTCTTGGGGCCGGCGAAGGACTCGCTGCTCCTGGGCTCTGTTTCTTTGCGCCCATCGAAGATGCCAACAGGCTTTGTCGTCTTGTCCCCGCCGCGCCTCCCATGGCCATTGACGCTGGTCTTCCCCTGCCATCCAGGTTACTTTTCGGAGCGGCCTTTGGCTCCTCTTTCCTGGGTTGTTCAATAACTTCTATAATGGCGGATGCCCGAACGAACATGCCGAAGCCATATTCACACTCGAAATATCGCTCTCCCTGGACAGAGCCGTCATTTTTCCCGGTTGCGTCCTCGAGCTCCAAACCAATCCATTCTCCAGGGGCAAAACGCGTAGACCCAATGAACCGAATTCTCGCGAGGCGGCCGTCGGCAAGCTTGATGAGCTGACCAGCAGTAAATCCTGCCATAATGTTGAAGGACAGTCAAATCAAAAGCAACAACTCCTTACCCGGCGTGGTCCAGGAAAGCTCTTCCTTGTCATCTGCAGGGCTTATGTTTTGGGCATTAAGGTTGCTATTTACTTTAAGCTCCCAGGAACAATCAAGATCCAGTGCTCTTTTTAGCCAGTCAGGTTGACGAACCTCGCCGCTTTACTTATTCCGGTAAAATTATTTCCCGTTCGGGTGTATCATAACACGTGATAAAAAAAGATGGCTCGAGGATGAGATGAAGATGAAGAGGAAGATGAAGATGGAAGATAAGTTAACATAGTTAGATTTATGACATTATAAGTTCGCTATCAGAAAGAGCAATGCTAGTGTACGTTATAATCAAACACGTCCCGTTCATATACGCTGGGGGGGTATCCGACAAAAGAAGAAGCTATAAAGTCTTTATAATTACAAAATTTCCAAAATCAAAAGCATTGTTCATAATCAGACGATTCACCAACGTGATAGAAGAGCATACGGCTTCAAGATTAGTATCGTCGAGGCACTCGCCGAATAACTTCAGGGCCAGCCTCGGGCTCCATTCTGCCGGGGCCCGCTCCATCGTAGA
>JANTQJ010000455.1:0-15352 GCA_032989685.1 Arthroderma sp. PD_2
ATTGGCCATTCTTGCATACCTTTGGGTGCTGGCACCTCTGGCAATCATTTCCACAGGTATCTCTCGGGCAAACACATTGGCCATTCTTGCATACCTTTGGGTGCTGGCACCTCTGGCAATCATTTCCACAAGTGTCCCTGGGGCATTGGCATTGACCATACACGCATGTCTTAGGGTGCTGGCACCTCTTGCAGTCGGATCCGCAGGTGTCCTTTGGACAGACACATTGACCATTCTTGCACTCCTTAGGACGTTGGCACCTCTTGCAATCATTTCCACAGGTATCTCTAGGGCATTGACATTGGCCGTTAATACACTGCTTAGGATGCTGGCACCTCGTGCAGTCATTTCCGCATGTATCCCTTGGGCAGACACATTGACCGTCCCTGCATTCTCTAGGGTGCTGGCACTTCCTGCAGTCATCGCCGCAGGTGTTCGGGGGGCACTGGCATTGGCCGTATATACACTGCTTAGGAGCCATGCACTGTGATATGGTAAACTCGGTTAGTCTTGAAGTAAGAGATTGTATGAGTATATGCACGTACCTGTTGGCAATCATTTCCACATGTATTCTTTGGACACACACATTGACCGTTCCTGCATTCTCTAGGGTGCTGGCACTTCCTGCAGTCATCCCCACAGGTGTTTGGGGGGCACTGACATTGGCCGTATATACACTGCTTAGGAGCCATGCACTATAATATGGTAAACTCGGTTAGTCTTGAAGTAAGGGTCATGGAAGAATATACCCGTACCTCTTGACAGTCTTGCCCACAGGTATTCACTGGGCATACACACTGGCCATTCTTGCACTGCTTAGGGGCCTTGCACTATAATTGAGCTTTAGTAAATACTTGCCCCAACCAAAAGCTGGGAATACTAGAAGATTTGCACACGTACCTCTCTGCAATCGTTTCCACAGGTGTTTGGCGGGCATTGGCATTGGCCATAAACACACTGCTTAGGGGCCTTGCATTCTATGCAATCATTCCCACAAGTACCCTTTGGGCAAACGCATTGGCCATTCTGACATTGCCTAGGGGCCTTGCACTCTTTGCAATCATTTCCACAGGTGTTCAAGGGGCATTGGCATTGGCCATAAACACACTGCTTAGGGGCCTTGCATTCCATGCAGTTATCCCCACACGTATTCTTTGGGCAGACACATTGGCCATTCTGACATTGCTTAGGAGCTTTGCACTATAGATAGTCATATTAGTTATATTTTTGGTCTAGAAGGCAGGGGTCATGAAAAGGTGTACATACTTCTAAGCAGTCATTTCCACATGTATTTGGGGGGCAGACACATTCATGGTTCTTGCAGATTTTTGGAGGCTGGCACTATTATTTATGTTCAGTTAGATTTCGGTCAATAAAAATCTAACATGGTATTCTTCCAAAGGTATAGTGGGCAAACATACAGGCCCACAACAGCACTCGTGTCCATTTTTCGCAGCTTCAGAGATGCATTGCCCTGGATTATAATATCCACACTTTGAATAATTGTCTTTACACCAGCGTGAGCATTCGCTGTTGTCATGGCCAGGGATTGCCAAAGTAAAGGCGGCTATAGAGTTCAGTAAGACCTTGCAAGATACTAGACCTAGAAGGGATGGGACAACTCACCCAGGAAAGAGAGTAGAAGAAGATAGAGGAGTTTTGCCATCTTGAATCGCTGCTGATTAGCCTCAGTTCCTTGGATTCAGTTTGCTGTAGGATAAGGGAGGAATTGGGAGGCATGGCCATCCCTTTTATGTTCCAACGCCAACTCATACGCCTCGTCCAGCCTGTCCAGCTCATCCAACTCATGCAAGCCCAGCTAGGAAGTTATTAGAGTTCATTTTTCTTCTACAACGAAGAAGTTGAGTAGGCTCAATTACAGCAAAGACAGGCTGCTCTGGAATCCATTGAAAATGTCAAATATTAGCGAGGATTCGGATTCAATCTTGCATGTCAAAATAAAGATATTAGCGAGGAGAGGAGTCCAATCCTGCTAAGAAGAAAGTAGCATCAGCCTGTCCTAGTAAGAAAAAACACATCGAAGGACATGTTGAATAGCTGAAGCCATCAAGAGAACTCTCTCTGGAGGTCAATTCCAATATGAACTAGGTAAACCTCCAGTATTGGTCCAAGCAGCGTGGCAAAACCAGCAAGCTTCCTTGCCTAAGCTTGAAGCAAGCTCGTTAGGTTAACAGATTGATTCAGATTAATATTTCCGACATCTTGGGCTGTTCGGCTTTTGTGTTTTGAGGCTGCAGGTCCAGACTGAAGTATATCTTCTAGCCCGCTCTGGCTGCGTTTCGAGCTCGTAGCAACGCTCAACCTCCCGCTTTGGTTCTGGTTAAATTGGAGAGGCGGCTGGTATGTCTCGCTTAAGGTATCGTCTCTGATGGTGTGTTGTTCGACTTCAAGCCGCATGAAGGCTTGCTTACCAGCATACAACTTGATTTGCCCGCTTGTTAATCTAAATCGGTCAAGTTCCCAATCTGCATAGCATCTATCAATAGGATGGGACAAGGCATAAAATCGGTCTGCTGGCTTAGCGGTTGGCTCGTTTTGATTCCCGGCCTCAACTCTTGGCCATATAATTCCATCTCAGTAACCGAGTCCAGACGTATCGGAACGTCATCGAAAGTACCGTCGGGAGGAAGCAGGCCAGGGGGCAACCAGGAATCAGACCTTGCTGCAACGCGGAGTTGCTGTCGAATATACAACCTGAGAGGCTTGTGTTACCCGGAGACGAGTGCCAGTCTTCCAAAGTGATATCCTGGGACGGTAGCGAAGAAGAATGGGAGCTGCTATAGTTACTTGTCCCCGACGAACCCCGCGGATTGCTGGTTTCCAGGTGCATCCGTATACGGGAGTATAGACAAGACCCCGGGTGCCCTCAATTTCTCTCTGGCGCCCTCCCTGAAGCCGGGCTGAAGATTGCTTGGACGTGACTGGACAGAGATGGCATTCGGCGTGTTGCAATGTCTTTGGTCGTTGTCGTTACTTTGCTTCACTCACTATCACTTTTTCCCCGGATTTTCGCATTTCCACCAAGCAAACTCTGCCACTCCTTGGCGAGAAGAAGTCGCTAACTACCAGGAATGATATTTTCTCTCTCGAATAGCCATGCCGCGCTACGCCAAAGAAAAGGTTGAACCTGAGCAGCAGTTCATGATGATAAAACTATCATCCATACCCCGAGCTTGCTTCATTGGCTATTTGCGAGAATTTACCGCCTGCTTAGCCAGTTATCAGAGGTTAGGAGAATACACTGCCTGATTTGATACCAAACGCTACCTAGCTGCACCCCGAGATTCAGTACAATCTTGCCAATGGCCCAATGATACTAATCCCGTATTTCTTCAGCATAGTCTTTCTTTCTTTCTGCATCTCTGTGCTGTTCCTTGACATCCTGCATTGCTTTCCTATGAAAACTCTATCAACTTGATAGAATCCCTTCATCTTCTCGGATCCCTCCAGTCTCTCTCTATATTCCGTCCGCGGCTGGTCTTTCATATACGCTGCAGCTCGTCCTTATACTTTTCTTCTTGTCCCTTTCCCCCTCTTCCTCTTGTTCAATCCTATCAGGCACGGATCCACCTCGTCTCTGCAGTCTCGTGGTCTCTGGCTGGATTCTTAGACTGCCTTTGGGCCCCAATATCGAGGATGCTGTCTTCCCGGTGCTTCCCCTTTTCTAACCCAAGATGGGCCTTTTGCCGCTTCAGCCATGTCTCGATCATCAACTTTGAGTAATTCTCATCCCCGTCTGTCTTGAACTTGGCTGGCACCCATCCCCCTATGCCTTACGGAGGTCTTTTTCCGACAAGCTTCCTCAACTTTGCGGAATTTTCGGAACGTTCGTTGCAAACAGCTCAGCCTTGACTTTACTCACATACTCTCCCCATGGTCCTCCCTACAACTCCTTCACCTGCCGTTTGGCCGTGAGGAATACTATCTCTGACGTTCTCAGGCCTTCGACTTCACCCGCTACTTCCTTTTCATCAACGGGGTCCATGGCAACCTCAAGTGAGGATACCCTTTTTAGCCACAGCGTAACGGTGATCGAATAGCCCGTATCTCACTCTACATGGTCGCATAGCCACCGAACATGCAATGTCAATCTCAACGCCAACTATATTTAGATTTCTACTTTGACATCCCCCTAAAGTCGAAGTGCTAGGATACGAAATCTGTGACACGGCAGATGTGCGAGTCCGTGGCCGCGACAGGGAGATGAATATTGAATCCAATATATACACGGTTTGATATAAAGATGCTATTCATAGAGAATGCGTTGCATTTTTAACCAAACTAGGGAGCATGATATTCTAACGATAACGCGGCATACCCCTGGAATTCAAAGATTTGGCTACAATCCATGGCGATAAGATCCCATTCAATATCAATTTCAAAATAGAGAATCAGCCGAACGGCATAGAAGGCAATCGAAATGTAACTGCAACCCTCACGCTTTCGTATACAGCCTGAACTTGCCAGACTTAGATTTCTTCAGGTCTACCAGCATTCTTTGCGACAGGGAAGCATGTAATTAATGCGAAAGATATATGGCCTATCCCTGAGACATAGTTATCCTGGACGATATGGCGGCCCTCTTAGTTGATATTTCAATCCAGTCTGATTTAATATTGATTATTATGGCACTACCTCCGCGGCTCATTTCAATACTCAAACGAATATAGAAACAAATATGATAAATACGTAGTATATCTATCAATCTATTTAGTATTTACGGGAAGAGTGCTCCGTCTCCCGTTTACGGATATACGGATATGCAATGTAAAATAAAGAACATACCGTCCATCAGGTATTGCGCGGTTGTTGGTGTCCGCATGTAAAGACTGCACAGCAGCTAGCCACAGTCCAAGCTCTGGGACCTCATCCGGTCAGAATTTATGCATGTTAAAGCCCAAGTCTGGGGAAATTATTTACAATCTGACTAGATGGCTTTACCCCAAGCCATCCACAGCTTTGTTCTGCTGGCCAAAAAGGGGTCAGAGGGAGATAGGCTCCGGGGAAGTTTTCCTAGTGGGCGACTTTCACTATCAAGTTGTCTAAACAATCTTGGGCTTGTGGCGTCTTTGTTTCTGCTATTTCTCCCCCTTTTGCACACTGAAGTTACCTGAAGACGGGAGCACGGAGTATTTATCCGTTTAATTGATCGTGCGCTCTGCTTAGAGTCCTGGACTTTGCAGCTCATCTCTACTACTCAACTGGGTTCACTCACCTCTCACCAATTTTATTCTTCTATAACAAAAGTCTTGCTTAAGATATATTGTTATTCAAGGCTGATCTCTTATGGCTACCTCGCCGATGGCGATATTCACCACATCATGCATTCCTTCCCTAGGATGTATTTGCTATCAACAGACTAAATGCATTATATAACATCTTCGACTATACTATACTCCGTACAAAAGTTCCCTAGCCCAGTTTTAATTGATTCCAATCAATGTGACAACGAAGAGCACGAACTTCTACTGTATACCAAGTAAACGGAGTAAGTCACTCGCCTTATATAGTTGTCAGGAATTTATCAAAGATTAATTTTTACCTGGGCAAATGAGGAAACGACTGATTCATTCGCTTTACCGCCTAGATACGCCTGTGGCTTGCATCAGTATGCTGCTTCTCTTTCCCACTCCACGTATCCCCAAAATCATCCCATAATCGATAATAGTCTGGAGGTGTATCGACACTCAAGTAGACAAGACCGTTCTGCCTGTTTCGCAGCGATCGACTAAAATGTTCGCAGCCTACTATTGGATGGTTCTCCGTATACTTTGTATCATGAAGAGAGCACGGATCGCTCATGTTAGCGGGAGAAACGGCTAGTCGTACACTGGAAGTCGGGTGTCGAATAGCTTCGCGACATGTTCTGGTTCACTTAGGGATTGTTGGTACATCCCTTGTCGCTGGGTCATGATTATAGTTTATGGAATCATTTTGACAATCCCTTTCGCCATCTCTTTGAGTGCTTGGTCCCTCCGAGAAACCTCACGAGCCTTCAAACTGATTGCTTGTTTGTGTTGCTATCCACGGATTTGGGCTGCCTCGAATATAAAAGCCCATGTTTTTGGCCTTCGGGCCTTTATAGTAATGTCGGCTTGAGCCTTGAAAGGAGTGTTTTCCGAGTAAACTTGGCCGCATATAGAAATTGGCAAGGGCACTAGAGGGCGGGCCTATCTTTTAGTGCCGTTTGACGTTAATTAATTCTAATCGTACGGAGTTTTGTCAGGCAAATTTGATGGAAATGTAGGTTTCGATTAAAGTAGGTTTCATTGCACGTAAACATTCTAACCGCTTAGCTATGCGGGGATACCGCGCATTGGGAGTGTGTTCGTCACATCAAATAAACCGCATAGAATCAGGTTCTGAAGCGGTGGTATTGTGAAAGAGACGAGAAAGGATTATTCTTCGGATGGAATGAGGAATGAACTCCGTGGTGTAAATAAGGAGACAGCCCAATTAATATCCGTTCACGGTATCATCGAAATGAAGGGTTCATAGGGCGCGACATGTATAGGAATGCCGGATGATATTGATTAAAATGGGGGTATAAATTTATGATCTAGGTGGTTTCTTTCCTAACTGGTTTCGAAGTTCGTCTCGAAAAAACTCGAAAAATTTCTTCAGTCCCGGTCCTGCGAGGAAGAAGCAAATTAGAATGGCTGTAGGAGGTGCTCGGTAGTGTGTAGATAGGTACCATCAACGTTTGTACCTCCCATATCCTCGGGAGCCTTGCCATGCCTGAGCTCATGGACGGATTTATGCACGCGCTGGACGGCTCGATGGAAGGTTGGGCTTGCCAGAAGCTGGCACAAGTTAGCTGAATGATCTCTTGCAGGACAACCGGCCGGTCATAAATACCCTAGCTGTAAGCCAAACCTTTATTCGTGGTCAGTTAAACGGGTCCTATCTCAGTTCGAGAATAAAAGGTTGAAGGGCCAGTGCGTACCTCAAAGAATCTCAGCCACATCCTGGTTTCCTGTTTCTACATCACTATCTCGCGGGTACTTGCTAGCTCAGGTCTAGAGGAGGGCGACCAGAAGAGCTGTTCAGCATCCTTCAGCTTGACTTGAAGAAAGCGAGAAAGAAGAAAAGTCGCCAGAGTTGTTCCGACTTTTATTATGTAAGCTCCCTAAAAATGAAATTGTAAGGCTTATCACGTGATGGTCCACTTTTCTGGCTGAAAGCGCTCGGGCCCGAACTTTAGATTTCCGGCCGTTTTTCTCTCTCAAACCCGCGATGGCCATCTTGGACGGCGGACGGCCTCTTCTTCTCGCTGGGACTTGCTGGGCTATCACTCTGTCCTTTTCTTCTTCTCTCGTTACGACAGTCGACTAGCTGGACTGGGACCAATCCGCCGTTCGGTCCTTCGTGTGTAAGACCTAGAAGGACCATCTTGCAAGTTAGCGCCGCCGGTCGTGAGTGTGTTCCAGGGTAGCTTGCCCTCGCATCTGCTGTGACGGAGGGTTAATCAAGCAATAGGACCAGCGCTCTGCATCGCCGTTTCGGCTCTTTACCCTTCAGTTCTCTCGTTTTTCCAGTCTGGCCGACAGCTCGACAGTTATTACACTCTTATCCTGACGCCTGACCAAGCCAATCAACTTGCGTTCCCCTCATTTCGATCCTGCTCTGCGTGTATCGTTGTGGCTGGGTAATCGCCAAATCAACCACCGTTACGATATTTCCGTGCCGATTGAAAGTGCTAATAAGGTGCTGAGGATGTTGGGCTGATCGAGAGTCAGCATAGCTTCGCTGGCCGTCCCTTCGATTTCCGAACCTTTCACACCCTTTGAGATTGGGAATTTTAGGGGCGCAAACGATACGAAGCCAGAAACAGTTTCGCAGAAATATAATCCTACCAGATTAACAGCCGAAAGTCGGTAGATTCATTAAAGATGGATGGCCAACGTCAGCAATATATCCCTGGGGCTCCCATGGGATCACATCAGCAAGGTCATATACCTTTCCCCCCTCCACCGCCGCGGACCCAAGCCTCTCATGGCATTACCCTACCGCCGCCTCCGGGACCTCCGCCAACTTCACTATATGCGCTTCAAGGGATGCAGCAAAACTGGGCGAGGCAGGGGATGAACCAGCAGTATCCTCCCCCACCTCCCATGATGCCGGTAAACCACGCTCAAAACCAGCACCTAGCCGCATACAATATGCAGCAGCATCGAAAGCCAGGAACACTTTCTATACAACCTACTATGGGTGCAGATGACCCGCCTCTCACGTCTGCTACCTATATCCCGGGAATGGGAACATTTGGCCCCGGCGTCGGAATTCCGCCCCTTGTCACACACGAGTCTCATGCCTCATTTGGAAGACATGATACCTATGCCTACCAGCAACAAGATTTTGGAAGCTTCAGACCACAATACTACAAACAGCAACCTAATGAAAGCATGGCTCAGCATAATCAGGCCCAGCGACCCTATCAATTATCTATACCTCAGTCTGCACAACTAGACCCGCTTCCTTCGGGGCCATCGACTGCCACAACGTACAACCCTAACCCCCAGACTGCAGTTCCCTCCGACACTACACAACATGGGAACCAACCTTTCAGTACCAATGGGGCTACGTCGAATGGAGTCCCTAACGGTGATGCTGAAAGGTGGCCTTTGGACCGAGTGTTGCTCTGGCTAGCTAACAACGGTTTCTCTCAGGATTGGCAGGAAACTTTCAAGGCATTGGACTTGAAAGGCTCCGCATTCATTGAGCTGGGTTCAAGAGGAAATCTGGGCAAAATGCACCAGGTTGTTTACCCGCAACTAGCAAAGGAGTGTGTCAAGAGTGGAACCGGGTGGGATCATCCTCGTGAACGAGAAGAAGGGAAACGCATGTGTAAACTTATTCGAAGGATTTCTAGTACCCTTGGATCCGAGACTAGCGTACAAGGACGATATTACCAACACGAAAATCCACGCTCACACAGTGCATCCACTGATGGCGGTATAGAAAACTCGCCCAATTTAAGCAGGGAGCCAATGTCAGCGGCGTCCAATAACGTCACTGCGGAAAGCAGTCCTGGACAGCAATTTGCCAGAGTGGACACTTCGAACACAACGCAAAGGCAATATACAAGTCAACACATGACTGTTCCGACTACTGACACTCCAACCAATGATTCAAATGGGCAAGATGCAGCTTTTCGACGGAAGCACAGTCCATCTGTCTCAAGCGATACTGGTTTTCCGCCTCCAGCATACTCTGACAGCAAATCCCATGCCAGCAGCCCCGCTGCTCAATTTGCATCTCTTGCCTCTCCCAGCCATCATAATAAACGAAATAGCTCGGATTCAACTATGAGCCGTAATCTCTCATCCCAAGGTGGAGCCGGCGCTTGCGGTCAAAATTCTTCTATCCGGACTAGTATAGGCGTTGCATTGGGGGACTGGCGTGCCGGCCACAACTCTTCCCCCCAGGAGCAACCAAAACAAGCGAGCGATACCCCCCACAAGGAAGGTAAAAGCCTGTTCAACATCTTCAGGAAAAGGAACAATCATGATAACTTTCACCATCCTGATGAAATGTTTGATTCGCCAACTAGCCCTGTAGCGGGAGCCCGCAATACTCCACCGCTTGCAACCTCTGGCCAGACGCCGTCTACAATGGCAGAACATGACAAATTCCGGACCCAATCGTGGAATATACCACCACCTTCGCCCGCAAAAAAGTTTGTGTTTGGAACAGTCGACGGATGGAACTTTCGTTTGATTGACGTTTCCGATGTTGACGCGGCTGATTCGCTCCGGGCTCTTATCTGCAACAGCGTTGGTATCAAAGATCCTGGGAGTGCCTTAATTTACCTCACCGAGCCTGGTCAGATTATGCACGAAGAGCCTCTAAGTGACACAATGCTGGTTGTCAATCGCCGCGCCAGGTCAGATCATTTAGGAAGTTTGAAATTCTTCATCCAGAGCATTTCAATGCCACCATCTGCTGGATTGGGTGTCACTTTTGAAAGGTCGGTTAATGGATACAGAGTCCCTCTGGATATGATGGAAGAGGAAAGCACAAGCCGAGTTTCTACAGCACGACGAGTTGCCCCATTCGAGAGGCCTCAAAATGGCTTGTCTAACACGAGTGTCTTCCCGCCAAATGCTAACGGAGGCCAACCTAATGGGCCGAATCCTGCTTCTGATCACGAAAAGGAAGTAATGCTACAGCGTGCGCATGAGCAACATTTACGCGAAGCTGAACGCAAGCAGAAGGCTTATCTTGAGTCGAGGAAGGACCGGATTCAAAGAACCGAGATCACCACTACAAACCCTGCCGTTAGCATTAAAGGTGACCGTGTAATTGACTTTAATGTCCCACGCACTTCGCCGTACGAGGATAAAAGATCTGACACCCTTATCCCATTACGCAAACCGCCGCTTGCCCCGTCAGAATCCAACACACTTACCAAGGTCAATTCCCTTAGTAGAAAGCCTGAAGACCTTCGAATGAGGAATTCAAAGGAATTTCAACCTGAATTACACAGACAGCAATCATCTGACCCTAAAACAATTTCACCAAGTATAGGATTTGGCCTAGGGGCTGCTTTAGCCAGTGTTGGGAAAATGTCAGGAGCCATTGGAACTCCATTGCGATCCTCTACCACCGATAATGCACAGAGGCCAGAATCGAGACGTTCTGAATCCGGAGCCGTATCACCTCGCACAACTACATCCACGGATAGGGAGAGCCCATCCTCCATGGGTCCAGGCCAAAGCGATGGTAACAACGGTGGTAACCCCAAAAACCCGACTAGTGAATGGACTAGCCAACCAGAAGCAACCTCATTTTCAGCCTCAGAATCTACACTACCATCGAAACCAACGTTACAATCTCGGAAGTCTTATGGTCCTGATTTCGATTTCCAAGAATCTCCAGTCCCATTTGCTAAGTCCCCACTACCACAGGAAGACTCAGATGATGATTCGGACTCTGGTCTTTTCGCCAAACCTATTGCAAGGCCAGCTCCTCCTCAGGCCAAGAGGAAGCCCATTGCTGATTCTTCCAAAAATGAGGAGTCAAAACCAACTTTGAAGGTTAATACAGAATCCAGATCCATCAAAGGGCGTTCTGTAGCATTCAAATCACCGACTACGTCAGGAACTTCCGGGACCTTCCCTCCTAGCGCTATTTTCGATCCAAGTGACAATCGGAGTTCTGCTGATGCTGACACGAGCAACCCATCAACAGACGATCGTGACTATGACAGACGCCGTGAATCGTTCGTCAGAGACGATATTTGGGCAAGTAGGCCTCCGGTTGAAGGAATGATCGATCATTTGGACGACTTCTTCCCGGACGTTGACCTGGATGAACCTTACTTGGATGGAAATGCCCAGTCTCCGCCATTATCGCCTTCTGGGCCATCATCTAGAGACGAAACAGAGCCTGAAGCAACGGATGCCAATGCCACCACGAGCCAAACCACAGGTACCACTGGATATCAACCTTTGAAGGATATCCCAGACGTGTTGGGGTCAGCCGAATCGACCCTCAAAGCAAAGAGGGTGCCAAGCACCGTAGCTCACAGGAATTTATCACGGTCAGGGGGACTGAACAGAATGAAGTCTATCCGTGAAGTGGCTAAAGGGGCTCACCAAGTGAACCGGCACCAGAGTATACAAAACAAAGGCGCAGCAGCGTCTGGAATTCTCCGAAGGAAGAGCACGAAAATGTTTGGCGCTAGGATCATGCAAATTAGTCCAAAGCCAGGAACACGTTTAAGTGACTTGGAGCAAATGCCACAACAGCCATCAACAATGATGCAGCAAGGTAAACTGCCACAAAGACAACCGACCTTCCGTATCATTAGGGGTCAACTTATTGGAAAGGGAACATACGGCAGAGTGTATCTGGGCATTAACGCAAATACTGGTGAGATTTTGGCTGTAAAGCAGGTCGAAGTAAACCAAAAGGCTGCCAACTATGACAAGGATCGCGTGAAAGAACTGGTTTCTGCCATGGATCAGGAGATTGACACTATGCAGCATTTGGAACACCCCAACATCGTCCAATATCTCGGATGTGAGCGAGGCGATCTCTCAATTTCGATTTACCTTGAGTATATTCCCGGAGGCAGCATTGGCAGTTGTCTTCGCAAGCACGGGAAGTTCGAAGAAAGTGTCGTCAAGTCTTTGAATCGCCAGGTACTAAGCGGCCTTTCTTACCTTCACGACCAAGGAATCCTTCATCGAGATCTAAAGGCAGACAATATCTTGCTCGACCTTGACGGTGCTTGTAAGATCTCGGATTTCGGTATCTCAAAGAAGAGTGATAACATTTATGGCAACGATGTTACCAATTCCATGCAAGGCTCGGTCTTCTGGATGGCCCCTGAGGTGGTTCAATCGCAGGGCCAAGGATACAGTGCCAAAGTGGACATTTGGTCACTCGGTTGTGTCGTCCTTGAGATGTTCGCAGGTCGACGTCCATGGAGCAAAGAAGAAGCTATCGGGGCAATCTTCAAGTTAGGCAGCTTAAACCTAGCGCCTCCTATTCCTGAAGATGTGGCGCTTGAAATTGAACCCGCTGCCCTCGCCTTTATGTATGATTGCTTTACGATGTAGGTCATAACTTTTCTTTCTACCTCCTGACGAGTAACATTCTCAGATTTCACTAACTCGCGTTCTTAGTGACACCTTCGACCGTCCAACCGCGGAGACTCTCCTATCACAGCACCCCTTCTGCACTTTCGATCCGAACTTTAATTTCCTGGATACCGAATTACACGCTAAGATTCGACATGTCCTTTAAACCCTCCTTGAAAGATGTTCTACGACCATGGTTTACGCCCGTCATTGAGATTTCTTTCGAGAAAATCAGGTCTTGCTGGCATTTAGACCATCATTTAAGAAATCCCGAATACTCAGTTCAAATGTACGCCCAATTCTCTGCCTATTGGCACCCTTTATCTCATACTCGTTTTCTTCTGTTAGTTTACTGTTTGAGATCTCCTTTAAAGGCGGCTTGAATTTTCTTCATCTTATTTATGATACGTCAGCTATATATCCGTTATGAAGCCAGGACTAGCGTGGGGGCGTTTTGCAGGATTTCTTAGCCTTGGGTTTACTCTCTCTTTTAAGCACTGGTTCTGTTGTTTATATGAAGTAGTGTATATACATATGTCTATACCCTGTGGAATTAATAACGTAACTAAAGACAATGTCCAATATATCTACTATGCGATCTTCTATCATCGTGGGTATTTGCTCTCCCTCTCTAGACTTTCTGACCTCACGTGAAGTGTAGCAATGCATTAGTCAGCAGCTCAAGCTCAACACGCGAGGAAAGACCTTAAGCAGACGACGCGAATTCAATCCTCCTTTGTGTATAAACCGAATTGATGAACCGAGGGCTCTAGACGATGGCTTCCGTGTCCTTTACATTGCTCCCTGAGGCGCTTCTGCAGCTTCGCGATGTACTGATTTGTCTATCAAAATTTAATGAGACCGTCTCAATTGAAGCTGAATCTGACTCTGTAAGATATACCATTGTAAACTCTTTTTATGAGATAGATAGATCTGTATAGATCTAACTTCCAGTGTAACGAGAGTGAATTGTGACTTATGCCCAAATCTCTAGCTACGCTTATCAACGTTGAATGCTACCAAATCCGGCTACGCATCGTACAAGTTTGATGCTGCCTCATTCTTTGCGCAATATTCCTACAATGGCAATAAGGATAAAAATGGCCGGGATAGGGTTTCTTGTCAGATATACATCAAAGTACGTTCATTCGATCGCCACTGGAATTGATGCCCAGAGCTAATTCTCTTTAAGGCGCTATTATCCGTGTTTAAAGGACGGGCTATCGATTTCAAGGATAAAGAAACTGCAATTGAGCGATGTGAAGCTCAACTGTTCGACAGCCCGGACGAATCAGAATGCCGGCTTGTTGTCCAGATGATTTGCAAGCATGGTATATTGCCGTTCGATCAGATTTGGTGTTATACAGTGCTAATGTGAATGCCTCAGGGGTTCTCAAGACGTACAAGTTAACCTACGAGCCGGCTGACGTCCAGCATGCGCTATTCGACAGATCCGGGGTCCAGAATGAGTGGACTGTGGACTCAAAGCTCCTGCGTGAGATTCTTGACCATTTCGGCCGTAGTGCAGAACAGTTGGACATCTACCCTGACGACGGACGAGCTGTGTTCACTAGCTTTACGGAGAAGGTGATGGCCGGGACAGGTATGAACATTTTTTTACCGTCACATATAATAGGTTCCTATCTTTCTAACTTACTATAGAAATATTAAAACAACCCGTCCATACTTCAGTGGCTATCGAGACGCGGGACTTTGGCCGCTTTGAAGTTGAGGAAGGGCTGCATGTAGCTATCAGTGTGAGAGACTTTCGAGCTATCATCCTCCATGCTGATACCGTTAAAGCCCAGATTACAGCTCGATACACACGGCCTTGTCGGCCCCTGCAGTTCTCCTACGACATGCCGGGGATGATGTGTGAGTTCACACTGATGACACGAGGGGAGGGCGTTGGTGAGGCAGAGTCTGCCCCCTCACAGGCCAATACGGCACGGGAGTTATCAGCACGACCTATACAACAACGTCTAGTCGATGCATCGACAGAGAGAGGCGCTAGTGTTCGGTTACCTGGCAGGGAACCGCAGCAGCAGACGCAGGTACAGACGCATGTACAATCCCAACCGCAGATGCAGATGCCGCCACCGGTCTCTCAAAGACAAGAAACCAAGCCGATCGTCCCACCTGCATCTCTTGCGCCTGTGGCACCCATCGATCATGAGAGCTTGTTTGTTGCAGCGGACGATGATCACCAATGGGATGAGCCGCGTTACGGTGACGAGGAAGAGCAGGAAGATATGCTTCGCTGGGACGCGAATCTAGACCAGGTACGTGTTTCCTAGTTTCTTTTGTCATTTTTTTTTACCTGGTACGTCGTGCTGATGTGATGTGGTGTAGGAGGCATTACGAGAGAGTCTCGGGGGGACTATACAGGATAACGTACCCAGGGCTGAACCGGTTGCCGGACAACACAACCCTAAAGCCAACCCTATCGAGGACGACCAGATGGGTATCCCGCCAACTCAACGAATATCCCAGGTGAGATGTGCTAACTCTCTAATTCTAAATACAACGCTAACAAAAGGGTCTAGATACGCGGTCTATTCGATTGACACTCCCGGTTGGCATATATCTACCCGTTATTCCGGTTCAGATACCATGACCCAACTCGTCGCGCATCCTGCGCCGACAGCCTCGATGCTACCGCCATCTAAAGATGTCGAGATTTCGTTCCACCGCCCAACAACGTTACCCTCCCCATCAGTCTCCGGGCCGCAGTTACCATG
>JANTQJ010000456.1:0-15342 GCA_032989685.1 Arthroderma sp. PD_2
CGAATCATCAACTAGTGTCCCGCCAGAAACGGTCGCGGAGGGAAACAACTTCCACGGTCTGCCCAAGATGGGAGACCTGCCTGCATCGGATGCGCTGCCGGCTATAGACATGCAGACCGATACCTCCATGCTAGGACCGCTGGAAAACGTCGACCTCAAGGTCTCTGATTTAAACACCCAGAATTTTTCGGATTTTACCGCTCTGGCAACCACGCCAGTGAACCCGCGAGAGGCCATTGAACAGCTTGCCAACGGTGCATACTATGATTCGCCCACTTTGAATGGAGCAGGTCCAACGCCGCGAATAGTTGGTTACCCGGACTTCTCTACTAGCACGGAAATGAAACGACGGGAAGGATCTGAATCTGTCGCCGGATCTGAGCCTAGGATCCAGGCGTTTGCGAAACTCGAGTTTGACGACGGCCATTTCTACGTTAATACCTATTCCTTCATTCTTGGCCGTGATGTTCGCGCTGCCCGGGCTGCGTTCCAGAGAGACTACCAGGCGAAGCAGAGCAAGGCCCATAGCTCGCATAGCGGACACAAGACACGCACTCCAAGCCGGGTCAAGCGAGAAGGGAGCGCGTACATGGGTAGCGTGATTAGTGATAGGGGTGGGATTATGGGGTTTGACCCGGATATTCCTCAGCATGGACCGCCACAGATGAGCTGGAAGTCCTCCAACTCCTCTGCTGATCAGGTCGCCCGGCCCTTGCTACATATATCCCATGGAGAGTCACAGGCGAACGGTGACCAGCGAGAGATGACCGATTATAACGCCCTTGCCATGCAATCACTACAGAGAGGGCATCATGAACCCAAGAGAGTTGACACACTCTCCTTACTCCCTTCTCCAGAAGCATGTCCGACTATCCCCATTCACCCGCCTGTGCCCGTCAACGGCGGATCATCGCATAGGGCTATATCAAGAAAACACGTCAAAATCGCATACAACTTTCACAAAAATGTTTTCGAGATGGAAGTCATTGGTAGGAACGGTGCCTTTATGGGTGCCGATTGGCTTGCTCCCGGTCAAGTCAGACCACTCCATAGCGGCGACTTTATACAGATAGGAGGTGTCAGAGTACGATTCCTTCTTCCCGACGTACCCATCGGAGATACAGGGGCTGAAATCACCCCGTCCTCTCCACCAGAAATGGGCCAAGGATTGCCCGACCAACCTGAGAAAGAAGAATCCGAAGAACCCGAGCAAGCTAATGCGGAGGATGAATCAGATCAGAGTGGTGGTGATGATACGTCCAAGTCCAAGGATAAAGGCCATCAACTTGATCAGAAAGCGTCTGCAGAACCGGGTCAGGCCACTAATAAACGCCGTGGACCTGGAAGACCGCCCAAGGACGGAATCATGTCTAAACGTGAAAGAGCAGAAATTGCACGGGAACAGAAGTTGGCCGCCAAACGTGAAGCCAATGGAGGCGCTGGTGCTGCCGCTTCTCCTCCACCTGTCGCTGCAGCTAAAGCCAAGCCTGCAAAGGCAGCCAAAGAACCCGCGGCTACAGCTGCAGCTGCTCCTGTTCCTGCTGCGGCCCCTGGTGTCACTGGTCCGGAGGAGCCACCAACAACAACCGTGAAGGTAGAGAAACGGAAATACACCAAGAGGAAGAAGCCGGATTCGACACCAGGAGAGATAGTGATGCAATCTATAGAAGGAGGCGCAGGTGTAGGAGGCAATGCGGAGATGCCACAAAGCGAACCTATTCGTATTCCCACAGTCAAGAAGCGCAAACCCTCCAAATCTCCATCTCCCGACTACCCCCCTGAAAGCTTCTATACACCCAAGGAGCTCGCTAAACCCCCATACAACTATGCGGTACTCATCTACGACGCTCTATCAGAATCTCCTACACCCATGACGCTCAAACAGATATACCGTGCTCTAAAGCTCAAATATCCATACTTCCGCTTCAAATGCGAGACCGAAGGTTGGACGTCCAGTGTACGACATAATTTAAACGGCAACACGCATCTGTTCATGCACGCTGAGCGAGATGGCAAAGGATGGTCATGGAAACTCTTACCAGGAGCTTCTGTCGATAAGGAAAAGAAACGGCGTCCGTCGCCTCCGCCTGTCCAGGATGTATCTACCAACAGCCAGCAACGGTTTCTACCGCCAAACACTGGACCTGGAGCCCCTTACACCGCGTCTCAGTTCAATCGTCGTCAATACCCTCCTTATCCACCTCCAGCAAATACCCAATATCCACCCCCTCCTCAGCAGCAACAGACTCCTCTACCACCCCCTCCAGCTGCGCCGCCATCACAACCCGTAGCGGCCGTTAAACCTCCCCCTCTTCCACCTCCAGCTCCAGTGGCTCCAGCAGCCACCCCAGCTCCTCCACTGGCCTCTACTCTACCGCCACAGCTGCTAAAAAGTCTTCCCCCTGCCCTTTCTGCGATGAATTTCGCTCCATATCGCTCTCCATACATCATGGCTCCGCCGCCGTTTGCCCCGCCACAGCAACGTCCATCCCACCAACAGCCAATACAACCGCATCCGCCTCCTCCCACCCATCCACCAGGACCTCAACAGCAGGCAAGGCCGCAAACACAACCACCGCAGCAGCAGCCACATCACCCTCCACCCCCTCAACAACAACACCAAATACAGCCCCAGCCCCCAAATCAGTATAGGTTTCACAATCAAATACTTCCTCCAAATCATAATCAACCTCACCAGGCACCTCACCGCCCTCCACCGCAACCTCAACATCCACCGCCACCACATACCCAGGCGCAACCAACACATACTATCCCAGTCTCATCAGCGCCTACACCCCAGCCCAGCCATCAAAACTCAACGACAACTTCATCCCCTGCTCCAGCTCCAGCTACATCCGCCCCAGCTCCCGCCCCTCAAAAATCAGGCATGGACCCCGCATTCCTCATCCGCGCCAACCAAGCAATCGACAATTTCGAGGCAGTCCTTATAGACGACTACGAGGATAAAGAATACATCCGCAAAGTCCTCCGCAGTGCGCGTGATAGGGTCCTCCACGGCGCAAAGGAGAGCTCGTTCCCAGGCGGCGAAACAAAGGATGAGTCGGTAATCATTGATGCTCTGAAGGGAATAATTGGCAGCCTCAATGGCCAGGATTAATAGTGCCGATAGGCAAAACCCAGCCAAAGGGTCGAGGTTGGACTAGTTAGATTTATTTGGGAATATGTTTTATGATTGAATTATTCTATCCGACTTATACACATACCATACTGTACCTCACCTATACATACCCCATACCCATGCACAATGTGCAAATATACGAATGACGTGAAATGCTTTTCCTATTAACAAAAAAGATCTTTCTTCTTTCCACCATGGGCGTTTTGGTTTCCCTTGGAGAACCTGGTTTTTCTATCCAGTATAATTGGCTGTCGCGGCGTGGGTCGTGAATTCTAGACGTCCTTGTCTCGTTTTTCGTCTGATATTATGATATCCCGATCCCTCCGGTTCGTTTGCGACGGGAGATAAAGTATAATGGCGCCGTTCCAAAGTTATATATCTCTAGTTGGGATTCTCGTTAGTTATTATAACGGTAGCTGGGTTTAGCTCGGATTCAACGCGGGCTTTCTGAAAAATGCCATGATAGCCCCCTGATTTCTGCTGCCTGGTCTTTAAATAGTGAATATGAATCAATTTTGAATATATATTAGCCAATTTGAACTTGGATTTTCCCCATCTCTATCCACTGGCTGTACTTGTTCAAGCACATATACTTCATGTGGCCCCGTTCATTAAGCAAGTCTTATAAGATGGTTGATTAGGATAAAGTATACAGCGTGCAAATCAGGGTACCATGCATAATACATTGGAGTAATGCAATGAGGGACAGTAAGCAGAAGAACAACCCGATATGCAAAGGCTATCCAGGTGCTGGTAAGGAAAAAAAGTAAAAAAGATGAGACTGTTATAAGCATTCAACATAAATAGAAACACAGCAGAGCTATTCCCTTCCTTCCAGACGCCAGTTCCCATAATAAGTCAAGTAGATGCTCGCTTTCCTAGTTTCTTTCGTTCTTCGTTCTCTCATATCAACTTGAGTTAATTTCTCACATGGCCATCTCGGCTCTTAATTTCTCTAGTTCGGCCTCCTCATCCTCTTCTTCAGTCTGGGCCTTGGGCTTCTCTTTGACTACAAGAAAATATTGATTAGCATATTTTCATTTCAGACGCATGGACTCGGCGGTGGTTGGACTTACTCGCTCCATTTGCGACAGAGGGTAGCCTATCAATTCTGTCTCCGACGGGTACTGTTCCGGTACCTATCATCCTATTATCGATATGTTCTTGTTCTAGACCGTCCAGTTCGTTTTCAAGCTCGGTCTCATCGATCGGCTCGCCGATAGGAGCATTCGTAATTGCGTTGACAATCTCCTCGCTGAGCGCGTGCTGGTCTTGCAATTCACCCCTGTTAAGTAGAGAAATGGTATTAGT
Organism: Arthroderma sp. PD_2; assembly: GCA_032989685.1. NCBI lineage: Eukaryota > Fungi > Ascomycota > Eurotiomycetes > Onygenales > Arthrodermataceae > Arthroderma > Arthroderma sp. PD_2. The sequence goes on from JANTQJ010000456.1 coordinate 4,451, forward strand.
ATCTTGTCACATACAAATTGGATAATTTGTGTCGAGAAAATTTATCACAGCGATGAAAGGTGGTACGAACATTGTCTGATCGACTGCGTCTATGGTAAGGCCACTGTGTATCTGTTCCATGGCAACCTTAGCATTCTTCATGGCGTTAAATGTTTCGTGGTTGATATTTGCAGATTCGATGGAGTATATCTGCTGCTCAAGCTGTAGAATCTGGGCACTCGTTTGATCAAGGGATCGTTCATGGACTTTCTTCCGCCGTAACGCAGTTTTGGCGGCTGTAATCCACAGTCAGATATCATATCGAGGGATAAAGCGGTCCTTCTGAATAGAAATAGGGGCGTGAAACTTCAAGATCGAAATGCATACCATTTTTGTTAACTGTTACGTTCTTCCTTGCTATAGCTTCCTGTTCGTCCATCTGGTTTTGAAGATGCTTCTCCCGCTTCTGCAGCATGTCAAGCTGCTCCCGTAGGGAGAGGATGGCGTTTTTGGGAACATCTTTCCGCTTCTGCGCCGCCGCACCGCCAAACCACGACCACATGGTTACTCGATAGTATGTAAAACCTGGCTAAAAATCGAAGAGGGAAATTTGACGAGGCCGAGTATGGCGGGTGCCTGGTAGTTTGGAGAGGCAACAAAGATTGGAGGCGACGTGTAGCTTCAAAGCCTAGATATATGTGCCTTTTCCAGCCAACGAGCCACTCCAACTAGATACCGACGTCGATTAAACACCCAGCAGAAGATAGTGTAGTCGAAGGTAAGAGTGCGGGGTGGACGGGTCTGTCAGTCAAAAGCCGACTTGTTTGATGAGGTGGTAGAGGGTCGAGAATCCAAGAGACGGGTAGATCATGCATAAAAGAGTCTCGAGGTGAATATACACTTGCTCGTCCTAGCAGGCGGGTTATATGCGTCGCTAGGCAGTGATATTGTCGTTGATCGTTTTTGTTCTCTTCGACTTACGACATCGAACATGGCCCAGAGTGGATGTCACGTGCCATGTCACTGGGCTCGATCTTAGTCATCACTAATCGATGGTCTTTTTTTTAACTTGCAGCTTCTATCAACATCAACGAGAACTACAAGGCTGAATATGAATATCATCGTTGCAGTGTTGGAACTCCGTTTGGGATGAACCAAGATATCCCAGGCCCTCTCCCGACGAAGCTGATTTTTCTCTCGCAGATTTTCAGCTACCCCGTCGATTACAAGGTTCGATTCTTAGGCTGGTGTGTTATCCCATGCGTGGTAATCAGTAGAAGCCAATAATAACGCATGCATAGTGTCTCGAAATATGATTCTGCAACTGGTCGCCTGACCCTGGGTCATAATTACAATATTGATGGGCGAAAATCTCGAGGTCAAAAAGTCACCAATGTAGGGGTTGATATAAACCTACTACTGGGAGATATCAACCACACTAGTACGCAAATCGGGTCATGGCTCAACGTCCTTGGATACATACGTGAGGACCACTCCTGTGACGATAGCAAAAAGAAAGAGAATGGGCATGGCTGTAGCAGAAATGGCGATCGAGAACAGAACAAAATAGTTTATGTTCAAGCAATGATGGTTTTACCAGCTGGACCAGTTCGAATTGGGGAGTATGAGAGGGTGTTGCATGACATGCAGCAAGCTGATAGGAGGGTTAATGGTAGGTAAATTTCGAGAAAACAAGACTCGGAATGGCCAGAATACCACACTCGAAGCTATATCCCATATACTAGAGGCGGTGGATGTGCGGACCATGCACGATACGTCAAACGAATACACATCTTCCCACGACCAGGGCTGTGGGAGCTTCATCCTGGCTTCACGGATTTGACATGCAACTGTTTCCTAGTCTTGTACTGTTGAAGGGCCTAGATTATTACGGGTACGAATATGTCAGCTGCCGCCCTTCACTAATTGTCAGGGTTACACTGAATCAAGAGCCCGTCGACCCTATGCCGTGTAATGAGACGAGACATTCGTTGTACGATGTCAACCTTACTCGCGCATACTTAACTCACAAATGTACCATAGTCAACTGGATGTCAAGTATAGTTGGGGTCATTAATGCAAGATATAGTATGCTATAAATAAGAAACCTATCTACCCCCCACCCGCCTAGGAGTATCTACAAAGAAATAAACTGAAGTATAATGGCGAAAGTAAAAAAGAAAAAGCCGCTGCTGCAAATAGCAGTAAGTAGAGAAAGAATCGAGTAAGTTATTGGGTATCAATAAGACGATGAAACAAAGCATCCTTGCAATTCTCATTATCATTTGGAACTGGCGATCGTACATTCTTCTCCTGGGATAGGGTGCTTAGATAGAGCTAGATCAATATCACCATTAGGTATAAATCAAGGACATTGGAGTGAATCACATGTTGATAACCCTCAAAGTCTGCCGGGGGTTTAACATGACGCCTAAGAAAGTCGGCTCTTGTCCAGCGAGTAGGTCTTCTACGCTACTGCTGGCCGATGGTCCTGGCTGTTCTGGATGGTCGATATTTCCGCCACTACCACTTCTCGTATGCTTGTGCTGGATATAATCACCGCCTACCCAGGATAAACGTGCGGCAGCACTTGCGGCGGTGGTAGCGGTTAAATTACCAGTTGATCCACCTAGTCCGCTGCTGCTCATGTGGTCTGAATATCTAGGTGGGAAGGAGGAAATTTTATCTCCATACCCGCTCCCGGTTGAAGAACGCTGAGTCGCGGCGAGGTGACCTTTATAGATTGCTAGCCGTCGGCGGTAGAGCCAGGTAACAAAGCCAAGGTATATAGCCAGTATCCCAAGACATCCAGCAATGACCCCGGCAATGATTGCAGCGATGTTAGGACCACTCCTGCCGCCTCCGCTCTGGTTCTCTGGAGACGATCCCGAGGTCGCAGTTGGGAGGACGGTGTATGTGAGAGGTTGGCCGGTGGCTAGAGGCCCATCAGTTGGTGCCACTGCAGGAACAGTCTGGGTAGCTTTCCCTGTGTCGTCACCGCCTATTACCGATTGAACCACCTTCGGAACCCGATACCCATAACTGCCTCCTAAACCAGTGCCATCGCGTGTCTGCGACGCTTGTTGATTCAAGTCATTCCCACCCTCGAGAGCCGCATATTCGGTTTTCCATTTCAACTCTGATGCATCAAATACGTATATACCGGGACTATCACAGCTCAGATCTTGTCCCACGTAACCTCCCGTCACAACAATCTGAGAGTTCCAGATGTTACACGTATGTCCGGCTCTGGCTGGAGGAACAGATTGTCCATCAGTGTCAGCCTTTATCCAGGTGAAGCTAGGGATTGACAAAATCCACACGTCGTCATACTGAATTTGGCTCTTGTAGGGTATCAGGTTTTGTCCACCATATAGGTAAACCTGTGTGCTAGTTCCATCAGCTGCTGATGCAGCGACAGCACACGGGTTTACTCTGATCTTTGGTGTTTCTCCAGTCGTTGCTTGCTTGTACCATTTTGAACTTGCTATGTCGAACACATCGATGACGTTCAGCTGGGTCTAGAAGAAGCAGACAAAAACAAAATATTAGCCATCAGATCAGCTGTAGAGGCTAAACTAGCGAGAAAATGTCATCACGGGGGTTCTTACAAATGTAGCATTTGTACCACCAGCCAGACCTAGAATGATGCCTTCTTTACCAAATCCAGGTATATGGACCAACACTCCGTCGGCGCGTTCAGTAAACCCTGCAGAGTCCTGAAGTCCTCCTTCAGTGATATTCCGCCAGGCACCTTCAGGTCCTGCTCGTTTATCCTCGGTATCGATTTCAACTCCGCTGTTGGTGAATCCCGGAAAAGTGTACTCGATCATCGACTTGAGATACACTCTTGGAATCGACTGCGACCAGCCCTTGGTAGTATATCCATCGAGATGACCGCCAAAGTACCACCCTCTTCCTAGCTCTGGGATGTTTATGCCGGCACCCTCTGCAGACCTTTGCACCGGTGTATTATCTGCGGCGGAATTGGTTCCGGACGAAGTTGTTGGATTCTTATGTTCGATCCACGACGACGAAGGAATGTTATATTCCCATAGGCTAAAATCAACGGGATCCGTCGCAGGCTTATCTGAAAACTCTCCTCCGTAGAGGAAAAGTGAGTTGTAAGAGTTCCATAGGTATCCGTTCGATACTGGAGGAGGACCATTATCTGGACGAGGAAGCCCGGTCAACTTTGGCGCCGAGATGCTCCAACCTGACTTTAGGTCAAGAGTGAGAAAGTTGTCATCTAAGAGTTCATGTTAGCACCAATATTTACGATCAGGGATAGCGAAAGGAAGAATATATCCTACTCCAAGTGTTATCGTCCTGGCTGGCATCTGTCGTCGATCGACCGCCATATATGTATAGAGTCCCATTAACGATGGCTGTCTGTTGAGACCACCTCTTGCAGACATCCGTTGGACTATTGTCCCGTCTTGTCAACGCTCTTGCATGAGCATGTATGCCTTGTTGAGGTTGTATTAAACCAACAAGTAATATGAGTAAAAGATATGTCATGGACGTAGCAGACTTGAATCTTTCACCGATCACCATCACCATCGACGCCGACATCTTATTCTCTACCAGCAATAACCATAAACCAGCATGGCCAGAGTGAGTAAAGCAGAATAAAAGATTTTCGCGGTAGGATTTTCCAAAGCGGAGGGAACGGTTATGATGGGTTTCTCGCTGAAACACCCTCAACAAAGGCCTCCCTTTGAGCACGGAATATAGTAGGTGAAAGAAACGAGAGAGAAGCGAAATGACGGGAGAAACCACTTCTCAGCGTCTGGTGAAAGAGATATGGTAAGAAGAATCAATCATATTTTTTTTATTCCTCTCTTCTCCTCTTTGCTGAGGGGAAACATCGATGGCATGGGATGTCTCAGTTAGACACCCGGGCTATGTAAGTAAGTATACATAAGTTGCATACTTCGTGCATGCATCAACCGCCACATGGTGGGACTACGAGTCACTTGGATAAAAATCCGAAACCATTCAAGTCACAGTATTGGCTGTTTCTTCCTTCACGGCTGGGGGGTGGAGTGAATCTATCGTACCTAGTTGTATATAACACCAACAACAACCAAACATCCTCTTCCATTAGTGGCAGTCTTTCTCAGGATACAGCAAGAAGAACGATATCATGGCCAGCCATAGTACGCGGACACCTCCCGACACCCCTGCTGGCGGCAAGAGGAGATACCCCAGCATTGCAGCAGGGCGAGTGGTTCGGTTACGGAGTACAGAGAGGGAAAACCGCATCAGCTCTTTACCCTTGGCCCCGTCGAGTCGCCAATAGGCATGCATGCCGGGGCTTATTTAACGCGCGTTATCCCTGGACCAACAAGTAACTGAAGCGGATTGATGCGAGATGTTCACGCAGGTCTCACTTTGATGGTTTCCCACCCTTTTTCAAACGCGGAACATTTTCAACGCGCGTAGGGGAGATATAAAAATAAAATAAAACACTAGAAAACGAACGACCGAGTAAGATAAAAATAGGGTTATTAGTAAGAACTATCATATTTATGCAATATTGGTACATTCAGGCCGACTCGGGTTGATTCAGCGATGTTTGCCTTCCAACATTCCTGGGTCCGTAGTTCTAGACCGCGGCCTCGGTGAGCTTGTGGCTATGTGATCACCCTGGGATGAACGGGGATACATTTCTTTACTGCCTATAGCTTCGACAGGGTGAATTTAGGCCTTGGCCGACATGTCCTCGTTGGATGTAATGCAGGTGGTGTGGTTAGAGAAAGTTCCCCTAACCAACGGAATCCCACGCCGTTCCTGCGTCGGGTGAGTGTTCCAGGCCATACGCCGGGTCCTGGGGCGGTATCGTGTTTGTTCCAGTTATTTTCCTTCTGTCCTGCTCTCTCTTCCTAAGACTGTGCTTGCTGGCGTCTCATTTCCAGTATATCCCGCCTAAGATTCTCTGCTGCAATCTCAACATCCAACGTCCCGCTTACGCCGCGTCTCCAAGTGTCGTCCAAAGCCATCAATTCACCCCTGACGCTCTCTTGCTTCAGCTTTCTCTCCCTGTTCACTGTCTCGGTGGCCTCGGTGGTCTCATGTAGCTCTTTCTCTGCGCGCCGCAAGATATCTTCAAGCTGTGAGTTCCCAATCAACCAAGCGTTCTTGCCATGGGCCTCTAGCAGAGCGAGATTCTCCTTTCGGGTAGAGAGGTGCAGGTGGGCGGCATATGCACGTCGTAGGCTCTCTCGCCAGTCATCTAGGACGGTGGAAGGGTCCGCGTTTGGGTCTGTGGAGGAAGAAGGTATCTCTGGCGCTTCGTAGCGAGAAAGGTCGATCCCGCCGGATATCGGCTCGTTCCTGGCTTTTCTCTCCAGCTCCTGCTCTACCAGCGGAGAGAGCCTGGATGGCGGCAGCTCTGGCATGGACGGGTGGAGGGTGGACTGGTAGTCTGCGGGCAGCTCGGCGTCGATGAGTCTGCTGAGCTCTGCGCGAGCTTGCGGCGTGACGTCCTCGTCGATGTCTAGAATTGAGTCAGTGACCGCTGTTCAAGCATTATCCAGGTTATACATACACGGCAGAGAGTCATGGGTCTCGTTGATCAGTGACATCTTGTCTATCTCTCTCTATCTCTCTCCCTCTTCTCTTCTATCTATCTTGTCTTTCTATCTTAAAGTCTTTCCTCTTCTGGCCTTTGTCTTGGCCAAGTCACGTGCCACTACGCTAACCCAAAAAGGCCATTGCTGACTAACTCCCGTTGCTGGGCCCAAAAAAGGAAACATGTCACGTCGATCCATCACGGGACCTTAACCTCGCTTTCACGTGTTCCCGTCCGACCGTCCGTTTCACCCAAAACTTCCTTTCCTTGCCAAAACTAAAAAAACATCCAACCTTTTGCGAACTTTTTGCTCGCATACATGGAACTTGCATTCATCCCTGGCGCCTGAGATCAGATGCCCGCGCAAGTCGAGACAGGCATCGGAGTTCGGACGAGCTAGGACAATCACGCCGGCCAACGTACATGAAAGATCGCTGCTAGCTAAGAAGCTAAATACTTGCAGGGTCGCCGGAACTCGTTTTTCTGCAGAAGCCCGTGGAGCTGTTCATACATCGGCCCACTCGCTGGATATTGTGATCTCCCCGCATAGGTTTCCACACATCAAGCTGCTTCCAGGGGCATATTTTTACCCCCGATACCCCCGTATAAAGGGTCCTCGCGTTCGCCCTATACAACATCCTTCTTCCGTGGACCTGGAATTGATATTCAGATACCTGTGCTGTTTCGAGGTTCCGGCATTCAGGGTGACAACGTCCTCGCTTTCTCCTGGTGGCAAAGGAGACCGCGCGCTTATCGAAACGTTTAGCTCTTAACACCCCCTTTTTTTTGGGGATACCTTGCACAAAACTTAGAAAGATGCTTCGCACCGGCACTGTCATTGGGGTGTTTGGCGTCCTCTTGGGCGTCATCTTAGCCGTCCAGCTGGCATTCAACTTCCAGAGCACCGGTCAGACACTTCAGTTTGGTCGTTCGGTACCCCCTCAGCCATCCCCTGCCAACAAGGCAAAGGCCCAAGATGATATATTCAAGCTTGGCGTAGGCAAGGCAGATGTTACAGGGTACGGGAAACTTGTTACCCTTTGGGATATCTTCCTCTCTTGTAACAGAGTATACTGATATCATCGTTATAGACCAGTTGTAGAAATTACTTTTATGGGATTTGCGGACTCTGAGCAAAAGGGAACTGGTCTTCGCCAGCGTCTTTACTCTCGCACATTCATCATCGAAAACCCCAACAAGCCAGAAGATACCTTCGCTTATATTGTCACCGATCTCGCTGCTGGCGATACCGCTGTCAGAGATGGTGTCCTCAAGGGGCTTGCTGCCATGGGACCAGAGTATGCTCGCTACGGATCACACAATATTGCTCTGTCCGGAACACATTCGCATGCTGGACCCGGTGCATGGCTTAACTACCTGCTGCCACAGGTCCCCAGTGCAGGATTCGACAAGGCGAGCTACCAAGCCATCGTTGACGGGGTTCTCCTTTCAATTAAACGGGCTCATGAAGCTAGAACTCCCGGTCGTTTGAGCTTTGATACCGCGGAACTTGTAGATGGCAACATCAACAGAAGTCCATTTTCGTACCTAGCCAACCCTGCAGATGAAAGGAAACGATACCAGTATGATACCGACAAGACTCTTAGTCTTTTGCGGTTCGATCGTGAGTCTGATGACAAGACCATTGGAGTGTTGACCTTCTATTCTGTTCACGGAACCTCCTTGTTCGGAAACAACACCCTCGTCGCAGGTGACAACAAGGGTGTTGCATCCTACCTTTTCGAACGAAGTGCCAAAGGTGATGACCGATTTGCGGACGGCTTCATTGCTGGATTTTCTCAATCCTCTGTTGGAGACACCTCTCCCAACACTGTTGGACCCTTTTGTGAAGATACTGGCTTGGATTGCAAATTTGTATGATCCCGTAAAATTCCCAGGTTAATCCAGAACTGATAGCTAACCCCCGGAATAGGAGGATAGTACCTGCGACGGAAAGACCGCAAAGTGTCATGGACGTGGTCCCTTTTACCGTGAGCTCGATCAGGGAACCAAGAGTTGCTTTGAGATCGGACGTCGACAATATAATACCGCGAAAGATATATACGACAAGATGGATACCTCCGCGAAGAAGCTCACGGATAACTCTGCCGTCAAGGCGTTCCATGTTTTCCAAGACTTCGATCAGTACACGTTCCCCTCGCCATTCAACCCCCGCAAGACTTTGACTACCTGCTCGGCAGCCTTGGGCTTCTCCTTCGCTGGTGGCACCACTGACGGACCAGGAAAATTCGACTTTACCCAGAACGGCACTGATTCACCTAGCACAATGAACCCAATCTGGTACATTGCGCGAGACTTCCTCCACGCCCCCTCCAAGGAACAAAAGGCCTGCCAAAAGCCAAAGGAAATCCTTCTCGATGTTGGCGATATTACCTTCCCTTATGCCTGGACAGCCAACATCATTGACATCCAGGTCCTCCGAGTCGGTCCATTGCTCATCATCGTCGCTACTCCCGAGGTCACCACCATGGCTGGACGACGATGGAAACAAGCAATTGCAACTGCTGCCAAGGATGTTTTGGGCATCAGCAATCCGCTCGTTGTGCTCGGTGCACCATCAAACACCTACGCCCACTATGTCACCACCGAGGAAGAATACGGTGTTCAACGCTACGAGGGTGGCTCTACACTACACGGCCCACACACCCTAGCCGCCCACGTCAACCTCACCCTCACATACCTGCCATTTCTATCCTCGAGCTCCAACGACCACCCTGCCCCCGGCCCATCCCCACCAATCAACACCGAGAAGTCCCTTAGCTTCATCGCCGGCGTGGTCCTTGATAACCCCGGTGTCGGCAAGAAATTCGGTGACGTCGTCAAAGCACCAGAGGACAAAACCTTCCGCCCCGGTGAAACGGTTAGCACTACATTCGTCGGCGCCAACCCACGCAACAACTTCAGATTGGAAAAGACCTTCACGGCTGTGGAGCGTCAAGTTCCTAACTCCGATAACTGGGAAGTCGTCCGCACCGATGCTGACTGGAACTTGGTATACCGCTGGAAGCGCATCGGCGCAGTCATTGGAACTAGCGAGGTTACTCTCGAATGGCAGATTGAAGACGATTACTACTCTATTGGTAACAAGGAGAAGCTCGAGAGTGGAACATACCGTCTTCATTATTATGGAGATGCGAAGGCGCCTGTTACTGGCAAGATATCTGCCTTTGAAGGTATTGGGCCCTCATTCAAGGTTGAAGTTTAGGAGGATTGTACCTAATTACTATATAATATGTTCATCATTTTGGTTATCATAATGTTTTGATCTTGGGAGGCGGAGATGGATTGCAGCATATATACATATATATTGCACATATCCAAGAGTAATCTTGATACAATACCACATTTTTGGCCCTTAATGGACGCCCTTGTCTATCTCCCTATTGACTTCCTCATCTCCTCCCTGCTTGACTCCCTGTTCTTCCCATCAAGTCCTCTTCAGGGGCTTCGGCGCTTACAGTTGAGGAATTGCACGTGACCTTCAGTTTGTTTCATCCGCTGACCAATCAACACGCGTTCTGGCGGAACTTCCATCCATGTTTGAGACGAAGCAAGCAAAAGATATCAAGACCGGACATCCAACCATTTGCCGCCGAAAAACCCAACCTAACACACTTCAGGCGGGTTGGAGATTGAACTATATATACCAACCAGTACGCTCAGGGAATTTATTCTGGAATCCAGACACAAGCATGCCCAAAGGGGTCAACAGCTCCTGGTTTTAGATTCCCAAACAGGAGTATTGAAAATGATTCCATGGGATGCTGTTTACCACCGCGCTTCGCGATGGAGCGGCATTTCTTCTTCTCGTTTGCTGAAGCTGGGTAGAATGCATACTTAAGCTTCAGCAAATCCGTCTCTTCTCCATTTCTTTTATGTGTATTTTCGCCACTTTTCTGCTTCAATCGCACCCCAAGGTCTTTGTCTGTGACAGCCTTCTTGTTTCTTTGCACATTACGCTCTCTTGACTCGTTGGACTTGGACAATAATTCTCTTATAAAAAACTCATTCTCTCGCCATCGCTTTTTCAGAACTACTTTCTTTTGCCCTTTGATTCCTTTTGGGGTTCTCATTTATTTTAACAAATCGTACCAGACAAAATGCGCAGCCTACAGTTGATAAGAAGCATAATATATCTCACTCTATCGTCTCATGTCTATTCTAGTCCGATATATCACCTCCGGCGGCCTGAAATTCTCGGTCGAGCCATATACCCAACCTACGGTCAAGATGCAGCTGTCGTGACGCTCACTGTCACTCCCACAGTCGCTGGATCGACTGTCCCTGTGACGATGTGCGTTGAGCTACAAGGGGG
>JANTQJ010000457.1:0-15322 GCA_032989685.1 Arthroderma sp. PD_2
GTTCTCCTCAAGTCCGGGTTCATCGAGGTCGAGAGGCAGATTGGGGCTTATGAGATACCGACGATGACGCCCTCGAAGCGCGACCTGGTACGATTCCAAGCGATGAGAAAAGCGCTGCCGAATTGAACGAACCGGAGCTGCCGAACGTTCTTTCACGACTATTCGTGCTCTTTTCTTGGTTGGGAGCGAGTGTCGGGCCTGGAAGCGTTGATGATGTTGATGTATAATGGTGGTGATGGCGATCATGTTTATTATTTTTATCTCCTGGTTTTGTACAGAGCAAGACGGCTTCCTCAACCCATAGTATATCGTACATGCAGCCAGTTGATTCAGAATCCAGCATTCTTCAACCTTGCATTCCTCCTCTCCTCCTCTCTCTTTGCATCTACACGGCCTAGGAAGTCCATGCGTCCCATATAGCCCTCCTTTGCCTTGCTATGAACGTCCAGATCGTCCTTTATACCCTCCTTGTCGACATATGCCGCCCAGTCGAGTTTAGATTTCATAACAGTATTCAGCTTAGGACCCTTGGTCGTCGTCTCTGCATCGCCCGATGCCTGTGTAGCCACCTGCTTTTCCCAGCTCTTCTTGATAGCATCGGGTGGGTTTGGATCGAAACGGGAGAAACGTCGAAGAGGTCGGCGTAGTTGTTGTACTGCTGTCTCGTTCGACGGGGAGTCTGTATCTTCATCTCCGTCTGCGCCTGCACCTCCACCTGCGCCTGCGCCTTTTAGTTTTTTCTTTGCCGCACCGGAGGTAGAAAGATATAGCTTCGCCTCGGCGGAGTCCCTTGGGACAGTCTTCTCCTCTGTTACCATCTCCCCGGCAAACTTATACGTCCGTCTTATAGTTATCATTTCTTCCTGTGGGAGCTTCGAGGAGCCACCTCGTGGTTTGGAAGATGGTATCACCTCTTCGTCCCTTGTTTCGTTCTGCGGCGGCGGCCTGGTGGGCGGGTTATTCATCTGACTCCATATTGAATCGACATCAATCGTAGCTCCCTCCGTTTTCGCGAGCGATTTCTTCTCCTCTTGTCTATAAGCAGCAACGCAGTCAGCGAATTGTCACGGGAAATAAGACTTATGGTGCAAGCATACACTTTCATCCTCATGCCTCGAGTCCGAACGAAACCCCCCTCACCACCGGCATCATCGTCATCGTCGTCAAAGTCACTCTCACTCCCGGCAGCACCGTCCTTGGAGCTATCGCCGGCCTTTTTCCTCCGTCGCCTCTCTATCTTCTCTTTTGCATGTCGAATCATAGCTTCGTCTCCAGAGTCCAGCTCTGGCTCCGCGAACTCCTCGTCACTATCTGCATCCCCTGTTTCGCGTTGAGGTGACAGCTTCCTCTTCTTCCTCGGCCGCTCCCTCGCTTCATCTTTGCCGTCCTCTTCATCTTCTGATGCGCTCTGGTCATCGGCGAGAGCTGGATTGTTATCGTCGAAGTCGGAATCTTCTTCGGAATTGTAAATTTGCGTGTCGTCTTGTGGTATAGAGTCTGTTCTCGGGGCAGGTATTTGGCCCTCCGCGCTGACATCTGCATTTATTCCTGCTGCGCGCGTCATCGTCCTGGTATACAAGCTATACAAGCTATCTGGCTGTAGTTATCTTGGATTGAACAGCTTCTTCTGCCTTTCAACTTGCGCTTTCTTTTTGATAAGAGAGATTATGTAATACAGATCATTAGTCAGCAAAAACTAACAAGAAGAAAAAGTTGTCAAAGAGATTCAACAAAGATCTGGTGAAGAGCAGATGAAAAAAGGGCATTACGAGGAGACAAAAGGGTTACTGAGATAGTACTCTCTACACGCTACCATGACGCTTCTCTGCCTCGAACTCCCCAGCGGCAGCAGCGCGCCGTTTCTTGCTCATCTCCACCTCCAGCCACCATCCGCATCCGGCTGAAAGGCAGGACAGGAATTGAACCACGATCAAAACACACATGATAGCAAAAGAAGCGCGAGTCTCCCCGCAAAGACGGCTGAACTTGGGCACGGGCTTGATCTCATCTCCGTTACGGTCCACGCCGCCGGTAAAGCTCAGGGTGCATGTCCAGGGGCTGAGAGTCTGGCCTAGTTGGGCTCCGCCGGCAGATAAGTGAGGGTTATACGCTATAACCGAGGTCGCGACGGCGGCTACTGTAGCAACGAAGCCGCTGAATGCAATGATGGAGATGAAAGTGTTCAGGAGAAGGACTCGGGATCGTGGCTAAGGTTCAAGCCGTCAGTATCTACTACACTTCATGCCGGGGAGAAAGGACAAAACTTACCGAAGGCAGCAGAGCAACGGCGGTATAGGCCAGGTTGAAGACGAGGAGTATGGTGCTGCAGACAATGATGGCGATGCTTGGACCTAGATCCAGTTGCTTGGGCCATATAGACAACCACAACTGCTCGTACTTGATTGTGCTTTTGTAGTAGTTCAGGGCGTGTCCTTCACAGGCCACGGCAACAGCTGCAAGCACGAATGAAAGAGACGACAGGGCGATGCGCGCCCAGTGGATAATTCGGCTTCTGGCGAGGTATGCAGATTCGTCATGGTCCGACGCTGCGGATGGAGCATTGGACCCTGTGATGGAGGACGCGGGCGACATCTCTCTCGATCTTAAAGGTAGGCTTGGAGTGGCAGCAGTGTAAGAACGACAATGGAGATAAGCCGATGCCCTATACAACGGAAGAGCAAAACAATTATTCAAAGCGGTGAGCCAGCACCGGATGCGAAGAGAAGGTAGGTTGGCAAGCAAACAGATCTCCGCCTTGCAAGGAAAGAAGATATTAGAAGCGAAGAAGCAGAGAAGAAATAGAAAACAAAGAAGAAGAGAAAAAAAAAAGAAGAGGACGGGGAGAAGGGAGAAATTGGCCTGCAATATGGAGAATGAGAATGGTCGAAATGGGAGGACTTGAGAGGGAATGCGACATCTTATCATATTCTTCATGCTGCAACTCTCTCTCCATCCATCACAATCATACTGAACAGTTCCTCGCGCGAACGCAAATCCAAAAATAGCTCCATGATCGGTGACGCTGGTGCATCGTCCTGCATGATGGTGGATGTACGATGGAGACGCTGACCCCAGACCGGTTCCACGGCGATGCTGCGAGGTTGAGCTCATTCGCTGCTGTCGATTCATGCAGAAAAAGCATTGAACCGCCGTGCCAATCACATCTCCTGGGCCGTTCTTCAATGCAGATTTAAGATGTCGCTAGCCGCCCATGAGCTTGCAGGGCTGGTCTGCAGACGTGACTGGCTGCTTTTCCTTAAGCGCCCTTGACCTGCAGGGGAACACAGGCTTCATCTTCACAGGGACCGACTTTTTCTACTGGAGCGCGAGGACAGGGATTTGGAGAGACAGAGAGAAGGAGATAGTATTGCTTAAAGTAGACGAAACAGATGCTTTTTTCTTCTTCAACAGATAAGAGAAGTACAGGACATGATTAATATGAGCTCAAACCTCGATGCTCTTCGGGACCCTAGCTGTTACATGCCGCCGAATATAACTCGCTGTTCCGCTAACAGCACCCTGATTACATCAATTTTCCTAATGACCTTATCGTCGTCAGTGGCCTTCTCCTGTGCGATCATAATTTCCTGCCTGGTCACAAATCTTCCCAGCTGTCTCAGAAAGTACACAAATTTAAGGGTCTGTTTCTTGTCCAGAAATTCAGGCGGTTTGCTTAAAGGCAAGAGGATGTGCCATCCGACGAAATGGGTGACAAAATTACTAGTTTTTAACGGCTCCAGATGTGCTTGCCGGATTTCAAATTCGGTTGGTATTCTAGTGATATAATGTTAATACTCTATACATGTATGGGAGGGGGAAGGGGGGAGGAATTCGGTGCTTAACTTGCTTTTCTTTGAATCTTTCAGGAACTAGTCTTTGGAGACAGCTGGTTTTTTTAGGAGCGGTGTCCTGAGAAGATGGTTCTACCTTCTCCATGCTGGGTGGGAACTCGACACTGTTTTTTTAGAGCGGTGAGACTTGGAGAAACGCCTGAGCTTTTTTCATAAGTTGGGACTGCGCAGTTGGAGGTGAAGGTAAGTGTGAAAAAGGGAGAGATGGGAATCAGAATATGGGCCATCTTTTATATGTCCCCCCCCGGAAAAGCTGGATGATAAGTCTATGACGAAATGCCTGCCGTAAACCGGACCGGAAGTCCTGGATAGGGCAGCCCATGGTTGAGCCTCAGCGGGCTTTCGGGTTGACGGGTAGCATATTTGTCCAGGTCCATAAATCCTAGCTTTAGACTTAGGCTCAAGATCCGAGGATATATAACCTTGATACGCGTCCTGACTCTGCATCGCGCGCATCTCCAGCTCCTTGAGAGAAATTTCCAATCCATTATCCTGTATCCTACCCGTGTACTGATAAAAGATGTGGTGGCACCATCTATCCGTCATGGGATCATGGAGCAAGCAGAGAGTAGATGGCAGCGGGGGCAAGCTTATTTCGAAAATGCTGCGGCCACGCTCTCCAGGGCCTGCACGTCCTCTGCATTCACCCTCTTCCCTCGAATAACGCGGTGCCCTTGCTCGCTTTCACTGCCTCCACCCGTCCGGTCCAGATGCAGCTTCGTCCGACTATTGATATATTCCCTCCTCTCGCCCTTCTTCTGGTCTAGTTCCATCTCGTCAACTGATTTTGGCAGTGTCTGTAGCTTTGGACGCAGTTGCGCCAGTACGGATCGCAAGGCGGGCAGTTGGGAAAGGATAAAAGTCGTGTTGGTAGTGAGTGGCGTGTGAGACGGCCCGGCACCCCCGTCACCGATCCGTAGCTTCTTCGCGCGTGGATCGGATAGCAGAAAGGAGAGGTTGGGAAGGTGTGTCTCTGCGTTGAAGGGGGATGGCGGCGTGTCAGCTTCCACGGCGGTGGGTGTGCCTTCGGTTAGCTTTGTAGCTGCTACCATGGATCTGAGCTGGGCTAGAACGGCATCATTGCGTGCGCATTCCTGGGTCAACGCGCGGTTCAGCTTCTTGGTCTCTCGCAGCCTTTGCCGGTGAAGCGTCAGGGATTCTTCTGTCGGAGCGTTCTCGCGATTCGGTTCAAGCGATAGGCCCTATAAGCGGTCATAGAAGTCAGCAATCCCCGTATCATGTATATTCAATAGAATAGCTATATAAATCGTGGCAACCGCAAAGGTGCGCCAACCAACCTCATGATGGCCCAGCCGAATCCATCCCGTCAAGTCCTCTGGCACCGTCAAGACATTCCTCAACGACAGTGGCCTCCAGCAGCGTCTCCAGCTGGTGCAGCCCGTTCTCGATCTCCAGCCTCGCTTCGGGGTACTGTATGTTCCCATCGTCGTCTGTGTCCGGGATGGTGCCAGGGCCGTGTCTGAAGCCCAGCCGTTCGGGCGGAGTGGACTGAAGCCCGTCCTCGAGACTGGATATTGCCTGGTAGATGAGGTTGTTTACAGAATTTATGACATCGTCTATAAGGGACTGTGATGGTCAGCGCATTGCACTTTCGCGGGGTAGTTCATCCAGTGTTTTGATCCGAGTGCAGACGTACGAGTGGCGTGTAGCTGAAGTGCTCAGTGAGCAAGGAGGTCGAAGCATCGTTCATGATGGCGGAATGCGTGGACGGCTCATAGTAAGTAATCTCTGATCTCTTTGCTGGTCAACGAGGCGAGTTGCTTGTTTCGTGGTTTACATGAAGTTCAAAAGCTGCTCGGCGCGACATCGCGTCCCACTGAATAAATAATAACTAGGTACCTGTTAGTTCACTAAACACCAAATACCTACTTCTCACAAACTCGCTCGAGTTTTAGCCGGATGGGCTTCTGATAAGTTAATTTCACGCCTTAAAGCTCTTACTATCTTACTATCTTTATTCTAGACGGTAAAGACACGCGTGATGTCCCCTTCCACCTCGAGATGTCCGCTTCTACGAGCATGTCGCGCACAAAAATAACAAAAGAACAGGGAATTTCAGAGTGAGGACCTGCTGCGGGCCGTTTGTATGCTCTACCTCAACCACTGACTACTCTCGCTTACACGTCGGACCATGGCTTATAAAGGACCAAAAGATCGCATGCCACTGCCCACGACTGGCGGTGCTTGACCTTCCTCGAACTCGACTCATAATCCCATCCGGATGAGCGACAACCGTCCAACCGTCCAACCATGAGCGGCTGCTACCCAACTTCACAGGTAGAGAGTATGCTTTTGGGAACGGTAGGAATGGTATAGCGTGTCCAGCGTGCATTTACCCTCGGCCTATGCGGCAATCCGGTTGGGATGGATCGGAAGACGAAGGGAGAGGACCCAGAGGAGGAGCACGATAAAAGAGGTATCAAGGACGACGAACTATCTCAGTCATCCTGACCTTGACTCTTACACCTTCAGGTCGGGTTCACTTGACCCTTGGAAGCTGTGGAGGATCCTCGGTCATTGAGGTGACCTCGTCCCTCATGCAAGGGTTTATGGATACTCACAGCAGTTATTCATGGTATGGATCCCTCAGCAACTGACTCGCTAAGCGCAAAACTGCTGCTGTTGCTGACAGTAGCATCCGTTCAAGATAAATCACTTGCTCTAAACCCCCGTTCAACTCCCCAATATGCTCGGCAGGTAAATGGGAACGCCTATTTGCACACCCCTTTTACCCATCAACTTTTAAGTATACTGTCTATAGTGCCCAAAACAGAGCACTATAGACAGGGCATAGAGAGCATGCCTAAGGAGCAAATCTAGCGAGTAGAGACAAGCCTAGGGGGCAAGTCCAGGGGCAGAATAGCCATACTCGCAGCTAACTACCTAGAAAATAAACCTAGGCAGTTATTCAGTTAGGCGCGGGAGATCAACTCACTCCACCCCAAAGCTTGTGGTGTTTATCCTTATATACACTATATATTCCTGTCACTCTCCTTCATCTTTTATTCCCATCGAACTGCCACCTTTAATACCTCGCAGCCTCGTTACCTGCAGGTTTCTCGCACATCACGTGTTGAACCCCTCTTGCCTCGACATCTTCAGCTCTTCTCGTCTCTTTGCCGTCTCTCTACAGGATACCTCTGCCGCCTTTTTTCTTCAAGGCAATCGTCCAGGATGGATGGACTGTCGGCTGCGGGGAGCATTATCGCGGTTGTCCAAATAACCGGGATACTTGTCAAAACCTGTTCAGATTACGTCAAAGGAGTCAAGAACGCTCGACAGGAGATCGAGTCTTTGATACACGAAATCAGCAGCCTTGGAGAGACTCTCGAGAAACTACGAAAGCTCCTTCTTAGTAATGAAGATCATGAGAAAAAGCTGGATCCTACATGTACAAAAAAATTGGACAATGACGTCGCTCGTTGCCGTTCAACCCTCGAAGTGCTACAACAAAGGATTGAGATTGCTCCAGTCAAAGTCAAGAAACGCATATTCACTCTTAGTCGCCGGGAGCTAAAGTGGCCCCTTCAACGCAACGAAGTGGAAACAACGATTAAAGAACTTGAGAGGTACAAGTCATCGTTCACCTTATACCTGCAACTTGACCAAACGTAGGTCATTCAATCCATTTCTTCTTTTCGAGTGCATAGAACTTACGTGGGATTTAGTAAACTTCTCACGAGTGTGGGCCAAACCACCGATGACATTAACCTGAAGAACGACCTCAAAGAATTGATGGTTGCACCTAGAGCGGAGTTCGACTCCTATTCTGATCAACATGAAGGGGAATGCCTTCCGGACACGAGGACCCGGCTTCGTCGCGAGATCTTAGAATGGGCCGTATCGCGAGAAGGAAAGTGTATCTTCTGGCTAAACGGCATGGCCGGGACAGGAAAATCTACCATCTCTAGAACGGTTGCGAAAACTTTTAAAGAGAGAAAACAACTAGGAGCAAGCTTCTTCTTCAAAAGGGGAGAAGAAGATAGAGGACATGCCATGAGGTTCTTTCCAACGATTGCAAGACAATTAGTGGCCAATGTTCCTCAGCTAAAAGAAGGCATCAGGGAGGCAATCAAGGACAACGATTCAATCTCAGAAAAATCACTCAGCATACAATTCGATAAACTTATTCTTCAGCCGCTACTAGACTTGAAACCTTTCGGCCAGCAGCCATTAACTATGGTGATAGTTATTGATGCTTTGGACGAATGTGAACGTGATGGTGACATACGGCTCATTCTGCAACTTTTACCAAAAGTACCGCATTCGGGCCCCGTACGTCTACGGTTCTTTCTAACAAGCAGGCCTGAATTACCAATTGTACTTGGCATTAAGGATACCGCAGAAAATCATCAGGATTTAATTCTTCACGATATCCCCGAATCGGAAATAAAGCACGATATATCCCTATTTTTAAACCATAGGCTTTTAAAGATTAGAAAGGATCGCTCATTAGCTGATGATTGGCCTGGGGACACCAATATAAACACTTTGATCACGATGTCGGTTCCATTATTTATCTTCATTGCCACTGTGTGCCGTATATTCGAGAATGCGTATCTGGACCCTGAGAAAAGTCTTACCAAAATCCTTGAATATCAATATGAAGAATCTACGTTGAACGGAACCTATCTTCCAGTCTTAGATCCACTCGCCAAATATCCTAGGAAGACAAAAGAGACCCTGGTCAAAGCCTTTCAGCAGGTCGTCGGTGTTATTATTGTGCTTGAGAGCCCTCTGTCAATCACCTCACTCTCGGGACTTACCGGGATTTCCGAGAGGTCAATTACCACTACTCTTGGACCTTTTGGCTCAGTTCTGAGGGTACCAGACGATAAGACCCAGCCAGTGAGGCTCTTTCATCTATCATTTCGAGATTTTCTTCTTGACAGAGAGATCCGAGAAAAGACCTCATTCTGGATAGAAGAGGAGGATGTTCACCGAACGCTTGCTATACAATGCATAAGTCTTATGCAACGTGAGTTAAAGAAGGATATTTGTAACCTGCTGGATGTTGGTATACTACGCGAAGAGATCACCGTACAGCCCAGCGACTACCTGTTACCGGAATTGCAATACGCTTGTCGCTACTGGGTACATCACCTGGTGAATATCCAGGACCCATCAACTTTATTTGGTCAAGTGCTTTCGTTCCTAAAAGGGCACTTTCTTCACTGGATAGAAGCAATGAGCCTTCTCGGTATCGTCTCGAAAGTTATAGGGGATATTAGGCAATTGGAATTAGTCGTGCGGGTAAGTTACTGTGGAAACCCTGCATATTCGAATACTAAAGAATATAGGACGGAGAATCAGAAATATCGAGATTCCTACATGACGCGAAAAGATTTATCCTAAGAAATAGACAGATGGCTAGCGATACACCTCTTCAGCTCTACTCTGCGGGCCTTATATTTGCTCCAAGGAAATCAATAATTAAAGAGATCTTTAATAACGAGACCTCTACCGGGATAACGCAGCTTGTCCAAGTTGAGGAGTCTTGGAGTACGGAACTACAGACGCTAGACTGCCAGTCAGACCAGGTTCAGTCTGTAATTTTCTCTCCAGACGGCCGGCTCCTAGCATCAGCCTGCGACAAATTAGTTAGGCTCTGGGATCCTACCACAGGCGTGGAACTTCAGACTCTAGTCCACTCAGATAGAGTTACTTCTATGGCCTTCACACCAAATAGCCACCTTCTAACCTCATGCGCTGACGCTGGAACGGCTAAGGTCTGGGATCCTACCACTGGCGCAGAATTACGGACTTTAGAGCAAAAGCCTGGATGTTGGCGTGTAGCCTTCTCGCCAGACGGCCAGCTTTTAGCAGTAACGTTTAGCAATTTAGTTAAGGTACTGAATCTTACCACGGATGCAGAACTAGAGATACCAGAGGATTACTGTAATCACGTTTTCTCGCCAAATGGGCAATTTCTGGCATCAATCGCTGGCGATATAGTTAGGCTCTGGAATCCCACCACAGGTGAAAAACTACATACCCTAAATCACCCAGATATAAATTGGTGTATAAACTTTTCACCGAATGGCCTGCTTCTAGCCACAGGGGGTAAAGATGGAACGGTTAAGGTCTGGGATACTAGCACAGGTGCAGAACTTCATACCCTGAATCACCCAGATATGAATCGGTGTATAAACTTTTCACCGAATGGCCTGCTTCTAGCCACAGGCGGTGAATATGGAACGGTTAAGGTCTGGGATCCGAGCACAGGTGCAGAACTACGGACTCTAAAACTCCGACATGGGGTTGAGGAGATGATATTCTCACCGGATAGCCAATTTCTGGTGGCATTCCCTATTTTACCTTACCTTGACACAGGAAGTCTCTGGAATATGAGCACAGGCATACAACTACAAACCTGGGAGAGCAGGTCAGTAGAAAACCGTGCTGCCTTTTCGCCAGATAGCCGGCTTCTAGCAATTGTCTGTGACCATACCACTGTCAAGCTTCGGAACCCTGCTACAGGCATGGAGCTACAAACGCTGGAGGGCCACTCAGGCCCCATTATCGCTCTGGCCTTCTCGCCAGATGGCCAGCTCCTTGCGTCAGGCTCTGAGGATGGTACAGTTAGGCTTTGGGATTGTACTGCAAGCGCAGAACCACAGGCCGCAAAGGGCGACTATTTAGGCCGGCTTTACTTTGTAGCCTTCTCCCCAGACGGCCGGCTCCTAGCATTAGGCTATGACGAGGGGACAGTAAAGATCTGGAATCCCACTACGGGCACAGAACTGCAGACCATAAAGTGCAGCCACAATGGCAGGGTTGCATCTGTAACCTTTTCCCCGGACGGCCTGCTGCTAGCATTCTTATCCTTTGGGGGGATCGTCACGCTCTGGGATGCCACCACGGGCGCAGAGCTTTGGACCTTTAGCCTCTCAAATGAGGTCAATCTTACTCTTTCTATGGCTTTCTCACCAGACGGCCGTCTCCTAGCATTTGGCTCCAGGGAAAGAGTCATCCTTTGCGATACCACCACAGGCGTAGAGAAACAGACCCTAGAAGACCATTCATACCTCTCCCCGCCTTCTGTGGCCTTCTCACCAGACGGCCAGCTTCTAGCATCGGTCTTCGAACACCTTGTTTGCCTCTGGGATCATAACACAGGCGCAAAACGTCAGACAATAGAGAACCACCTAGACCCAGTGTGGTCCGTGGCCTTCTCACCAGACAGCCAGCGACTGGCCTCGGGCTCGAAGAACAAAGTCAGGCTCTGGGATCTCGCCACAGGCGCGGAACTACAGACTTTCATTGTTGGAGAAGTCTCTCAAGAATTGGACTTTTTCGGAAATCGTTTCTATGTGAGCACCTACGCAGGTCACGGTTATACTTTAAATCCTAACATTCAATGCTGGTATTATGATTATTCCTCCAAACTATTAGAGCCCAACACTGCACCAATAATAAAAGATCACTGGTTATACCTCCATGGGAGAAGGGTACTATGGCTTCCTCTAGCTTATCGGCCGATCAGTGAGGCCCTGGACATTGGAGGCCGTCTTGCCTTGGGCAGTGCATCTGGGAAGATTTCTATTTTTCATGTCAGGTAGTTAACTGATTATACCACACTATGTGTGGAAGAATGAATCCGTGGAGGTCGTCCAGTTGAGTAAAACGAACCCTGTAACTCCAGTATACCCCGTAGACCATATTATTCCCGGGCCCAGTTCGATTCCCTTCCTCTTGAAACGCCATTCGTCAAATCACCCTCAAAAATCGAGCATTAACTGCGGATAAGCCCTCTCTAAATCCTCAGTCTAAAGACAGTTATCAGCATTGAAACGGTTCAAGTTCGAAGCAGTGGTTGTGAATAGCACACGCAAGAAAGTGAAGTTAAACAAAGACGAGTGGGTTCTACCTCCAAATATTTCTTGTGTCCCGTTTCCGATCTGTTTGCCACGGACACGTCCATCCCTTCTGCGTTGCTTGCCGCACGCTTCTCTTCGAGTGAACGGCTGATAGCCTCGTTGGCGAAACTTTCAATATATTTCGCAAACATCTTTACTCCATCTTTCGTTATCCGAGTCTTCTTCTTTTTAAAGGAGACCTCGTGTAAGAGGGTTGTTACGAGCTTGTAATCAACTCGTGGATCAGCAGATTTGGCATCAACAATGCGGTTCTTTGGTCCGTCCACCGTTGTAATCTCAGCAAGTATGAATTCGGGCTCTTCGGAAAACGAGGATCTTTCGGATGCCAGTGATTCGAGGTCCCTGTCTATGTCCAGAGCGATGGATGAACTGGCGCGAGGCGTCTGGGTCTTCTTTCTTCTCTTAGAGATCGCGACGGAAGACGAGGCCTGATCGTCTTCTGTGGGCGGCGGTCTTTTTGAGGACCCAGAACTTGACCGGGCGGCCGTTTGTCCTGTTCGTTTCCGTTTGGTCTTTTCTGCAGAATCTGCACCTGGGGTCGCGTTGGGAGTCGATGTTCGAGCATGGGGTTTGGGGGCAGCTTTCTTGCCCTTCCTCTCGGTCGGAGCCATCGCACAAGTTCACGGCTTCTGCAGCGTCTGAGAGAGTTAGAAAGACACGTCTGATCGATGCATCTCTCACTCTTCTCCTGATATAAATTGTTTCTCGTTTCTTTTCTTTTTTCTCGCGACAAACGCGTGATCACGTGGTATTAATTGATGGTATAAAGTTATTCCGGGCCGAGGTAATAAACTGCCTAATCGGGACATGACTCGAATTTCTTGCAATTTCATAATCAAGAGGAAACATCTCAGCATTAAGAGAGATTCATTCTTATATTGAAAGAGAATGGACCGAATAACCGAGATTGAAGGAGACTTGTTTCTTGCTCCAGAGGGAGCTGCTCTCATACGTACATCCTCCAACTACCTCGCTTCACAATCTATATATCCTTAGGCAGACGCTAATTCTTCGGCATGATAGATGCATGCAACTGTCAAGGATCCTGGGGAAAAGGTATTGCTCTTGAATTCAAACAGAAAGTACGTTTCTAGATCTTTACTATACCCTACCCTGTCCAGTTCAGGTCTGTAGAGCGTGTGACTGAAGGTCTCTTCTAGTACCCAGCGGCATATAAGGTCTACCGTTCTTATTGTCAAAATCTACTTGCAAATCCTCAGAAAGGGCTATATCCGTCCACTGAGATACTAGCTACAAACACTATTACGAATGCAAAGCAACGCGTAACCAAGCTACCCGAAGGAACAGCTCTCGTCATACCACCCCAGCCTGAAGACTATGACCCACAGAGATTCCCAACTAGTAGTCGAGGACGTGGGCGCGGGCGCGGGCGTGGACGCGGGCGAGGTGGAGGTAGGAGAGCTGGTGAAGGTGGCACCGTACGAGCACCAGCAGGTAAAAGGCATTGGATAATCTGCCTCTTTACCGCCTGGCACTACGCGGCTGGCAAGCGTAGCTCCGCTATTGAGATCCTCGAAAATACCCAAATAGCAATAACCGACCTTAAACGCCAGATCTATGAAGGGATGGCTGATCCTAACGCACCTGAGGCACTTCTTAAAGATACTGAGCTCTGGTCCTGCCGCATTAATGCGGGCTTATTTGGCGTTGACTGGGAAAAATCAAAGAGCATTTTAATAGACTCCAAGCTGGAAATCAAGGTCGTCTCGCCACCTCCAGAATAGCTAGCCTGAGTGAGTCCATTCGAGCTACCTGCCATATACCTCAGACAGAGTTATATCAGATTATACCGAAGTTACTAATGCAATAAAGAATTCTATCACCACTGAAGCACTACTATATACTCAGATTGGACTAAATGAAAGCTTGCAACTTGACTGTATAATATGCTGCTGTCCTTGTAATTCAATGGTCAACTTGATGCTAATCTAATACAGGATATCTTATGTTACTGGACCCGAGTGGCATCCTTCTTAGACAATAGTGGTAACATGCGCGGATTTATGGGCGTGGTTCGCCGGGGAGGCAGGTCTTGGATCCCTCGCACTTCTCCCTCCATGTGCTACTCCTAGCACTGTTTTCAATCCAGGCCGATGTTTGGCTTGGGTTCTCCATCGGGTCCCCCGTCTGCCACCTCTGTTGACGTCCCCTGTCGAAGGCTGCCCCGGCTCCGTGAACTAGCCTTGGATCTGGGTGTGAATCGACCAAATATAGAACCTAACCTGCTTGATTTGCTCGTGGCACGGGTTGGGCCCCCAAAGGCACTATTTACTTTCCCCCCGCCATTCTCGATTTTCTGCCAGTATGTCATCCCGTTAGTACCCAGATCTTCTTCGGGCATAGGCTCAAATTTTACAATGCCACGGTTCGCGGGAATTCTGAGCTCGTTGTGAAGCTCTTCTTGGATGACACTTGTAAAGCGATGGTTGCACCTAGGGGCCATCACGCTAGCAAGAGCGGTCACTGTGACAAGGTAGGCTGGCTCGTCGGAGATCATGCCGAAGGCTATTTTGGATTTATCGTTGACACATAGCACAATGGGGCGGTAGTCGAATAATTTGGTCAACTCCCTCATGAGTTTGGCTCTACACACAAGGTTATGCTCAACCTGTAATTATTAAACAATTAACTATTGCATCACGCGCCTACACTTGGATATATCTTAACCAGACGGGTAGGTGGCAGTATCAGACAGGGAGATGGAGAAATACCTCTCGGTTTGTCTTGATCTCGATGGTAACCACGGACTCCTCGTGGATCTTATCA
Organism: Arthroderma sp. PD_2; assembly: GCA_032989685.1. Lineage (NCBI taxonomy): Eukaryota > Fungi > Ascomycota > Eurotiomycetes > Onygenales > Arthrodermataceae > Arthroderma > Arthroderma sp. PD_2. The sequence goes on from JANTQJ010000457.1 coordinate 14,540, forward strand.
CGAATACGAGAGCCGTCACCGAATTTACTTTCGTAGTAGTCGAAAACACTACAAGTACCAGAAGGCTGCTGCTTAGCAGGACTCTGGGCGACTATAGTATCGCCTAGTCCGAGCTCTCCCGCGATCTGACTGTGTAGCGAGGATCCGAATGGCTATATAGTAGAGGTCAACGTTTTTGATACTCCATGCCCGCTCTCTGACTACCTCAGGGACGCAGTAACTTACGCGAGAGAGACCTTCGTCAGAAGACGCCATGCTTCTTCTGTCCGCACTACTCCGGCCTGAAGGGTTCTTCGCAGGGTTTTCCATGGCGAGAGATGTAGCGTGAGCAATGTAGACAGGTAGCTTTATATATAGCAAGAACAGGATCAAACAGGCCAGAGATGCGTTCTGGAGGCGAGTGTAAGCAAAGATGGCGAGCTTGTTGTTTACTTTGAAGGAGAGAGAGAGAAGGAGGTGTAGGTTGATATGCACTAAAAGGGAAGCCTCTCTTCAAGCCGACCTCTTGCATTTTCCTTGCTCTCTGATAATCGAATGTTGAGCCTCCTTGGACCTTGACCAACGGCTCGTCATTCTATTTCTGCGACAGACGTATTCGAGATGAGGGTATCATGGTCTCTCGCAGTTCCTTCGTGGAGGACCTTTAACGCTCCCTGGGTGATGATATAGCCAGCTCCTGCACCCACCCGCCTGTTGAGAAGCTGGGGGACCACTAGCATTCCTTCAGAGAGATGAAGACACGGAGACACGGGTTGGCCGGGGGCAAGAGTAGATTTTTTCTCC
>JANTQJ010000458.1:0-15322 GCA_032989685.1 Arthroderma sp. PD_2
TTTTCCCTCTTCGGTTCGTCGTAATCCCAAAAATCGGTAAGTGGAACTCCAGGGCACTTCTCCATGATCAGCAAGACTAGGTAGCCGTTCGGAATGGGCATGTACGTGAGCTGGGACGAATTGATGTAATGTATAAGGTGTGGCGCCACAGTGCAGCTCTTTTCGGTGAGATATTTCAAGGTCTCTATCTCCTGGGCTGTCGGAGCCGCGACCTTATCGACAAGGGCCTCCCGCGCGCGGACCCATGGGTCAGGACTAGCTGGATATTTGGCCGGAACTCTGTGGTATAGCTTATGTTAGAATCCCGCCCCGAGTGCATCTCCTACTTTGAAACACGGCCTAGCTTACTGCATTCGAATCTTGACGATTGCTTCCATTCCAACAGACGGGCCTTTAACCTGGTGGCAATGGTATACCACCTGGGACTCTCCGATTATCTCATCGTCATAGCCATCAAATACAAATGATTTCTCACTGATCTTCTCGTCGAACTTCCATCTGCTCCCATCGGGGCAGGTGACCTTTTCGTTCTTGAATAGGTCGCCTATCCATTCTGGTGTGTGATTGTTATGGCCCATAACGTACGAGAATATAGGAAAAAAAGAAGCAAACGTAAATGACCCAAGGGCTAAATTGTTATAGAGTGAAGAGGGTAATAGGAGTGAAGAGGGGTAGATGGTATAGTTGATGCACAGGTGAAGCGGAGGTGATGTCAGTTTATTTATTGATGCTAAGGTCGACCAGTTAGAATAGAAGTTCTGATAGTTGGCTTCCCAAGCTAGGAAGCTTGCTCGGTTAGTAAGCAACTTAACTAGCGCCGGCGCTTAACTTTCTTTTCCGCCTACGAACCTTCAACTGCAAACCCCCCTCGCATTCTTATCAAGACATCTGCTAAGGGCAACTCTTTTCTATATTTGATATTAACTGCCCTACGAGCCTACACTTATATCCAGATTTCTTTTACTCTTAGGGCTACCCTTAAAGAAAAAGGTAGCACTTTTATTGGCATCACTGCTTAAGTCCAGGGTTTCTTAAGGGCTCAAGAGGGAGAGATCTCGGTCTCCATAACCAACATCTACCATCATCGGTTGATTGGCCATATAGCGATGCTGATGTAGCGCCCTTGGCTAGTGTTAGAGCAGACCACCCTTTCTTTAACACTAGCTGTGGGTAAATTTGATGATTCAATGCCACCTGAAACAGCTGGCATGCCATACATAGCAACAAATTGTTGGCAACATATATTGACTGGCTCTGCCGCTTTATTTCCGGTTTCCTAAGCGCCCTTTGAATAAAGAGGGCGAGACGCTGTCCATGCGATGGAGCATTCGGCCCCAAATCTACTTGCGTGCTTCTTGTCCAATGGATACGCGCTGGCATCGACGATTGCCATATACCCAAACGATGGAAAGCCTGCTACGCAAAGCTATAAAGATGGGCTTCATTTTGCCTCTTATTGCTCTCTTAGATCTTCTCCATCAATACTCTTGAATTTTCTCCTTAGCTATATCCCGATTTCATCCTTCACATCACCCCGCTACTATTCCCCAATTCCTTCCTTGTCCTCTTTACCACCCGTTGTCTTATATTATTGATTCCAAATGGAACTCTATCCAGGCACCGAGGTCCTCAAGGAGCCTCTTCCTCAACTTTTCACTCGGACTAATTACCAGACGGGCTCTTCCGCCCTTCACAACATTACCTACAAGGGAAATTTGGCTTACTGGCCGTTGGCAGACGCGGTCAAGAAGGCGGTCAATGATAGTTGCACGAATCCTGACCATCTATCTGCCAAGGCTCCCAGAACTTCAATGCACCCGTGCAGTATAGATCGTGAGAATTATCTCTGCGGCGACGAGCAATCCGTTTGCGGCCGATTTGCACAAAACGCGCTCGGCCCTGTGGCCGCCGTTGCTTATGCAAATGGTATTAAAACCCGATTTGGTGATTTCAAGGTCTGCGATAAGTCAAAAGGCGAACATACTCGTATCCCGGACTTCGTCGCAGTGCATTGCCCCGCCCCAGACCATAAGTCATTGCAGGGAGTTGCCGACTTACCGCAACTGAAGCTGGTAGGGGAAGCAAAAACACCCTGGAAGCATGACTTGCAACGTATCTACAACAAATATCATGATCACAGCAATGCTAAAATGCTTCCTCGTGCTCTTGGTATGTCTGCAGCCCCTCATCTCCACGCAATCGTAAAGCCCTATTAGCTGACGTTCATCTCCAAGGCCAAATCGCGGAATATATGCATCGATATAGTATGACATACGGTTTCCTCACGACATATGATCACACTATATTTTTAATGCAGAAGAAGCCGGACTCGAAATCCCATCCTATCCTCTACTATAGCAGGCCCATCCCTCACGATGCCTCTACGAATAACAACAAAGATGTTGTCTCGGTTCGCCAATGCCTCTACTACCTCCTTTATGCAACCAGAGCTAGTGGCTTTGAGACTGTGAATACTTGTCCACTCAACGAATGGGTTAGCAAAGGCAGTAAAGACTTACCAGGTGGACCAAATACGCCTTACCGTGGCCTTCCCGATACACCAGGAGAGGCAATAAATCACCTAAGTCCTCAAGTCGGAAGGGTATACTCCGATACGGAACTGATTGAATTGCATCATGTTCCCCACATGAAAATGTTAACGGCAGTCCTCCAATTTCACCCGGACCAGATACATGGCTCACGGGAAAAATACGTTAAGATCAGAGGACAGAAAGTAGGGGTGCTGATCAAAGCGCATAAGGATAACAAAGATCATGATAGTTCCAGTGAAAATAGCGGCCGCAAAGCTGCTTCTCGGCGCCCCCCGCCTTCTAGCTACCAGCCACAACAGGCTCAGAGCCTATTCTCTGGGGCTGGTCATGATGAGCGGCAGTCTGCTCTATACGATCAGCTTAAAGCCCATGGTGGCGGAGCTTACGTTACGGACCGAAGCAGACGTCAAGCAGAAAAAAACCTTCGGGGCCAAGATGCCCATCTGCCAGTGCGGGTTGAAGCATCATCATCTGGGGGAGCATATTCCGATGATAGCCCCTCCCACTATGCAAGCCAGCCTCGCCCATCGGCGCCCTTACAACCCCCTCGGACGCAGGGAATGCCGATGCCCTACCGTCCAGCCCAAGGAACGGATAAAGGGAAGGCTCCTGACAGGCACGGGGACCAACAGAATCCGCTCAAAGGAAAAGGGAAAGCTACTTCTGGTAGTGAACCTGAACGCGACGATGTTGCGCACGGGAAACAATCTTCTTATCACACTAAAAAGGGAGATAGCAGCAAGGATAAGAAATCAGGCGGATTTTTCGGCAGGAAGAAACACTGAGGCAATCGCACCTGAGGCAATCGCACCCCCTCCTAGAGAACTACACGTTTTTGCTTTTATTTCTTATGTATAAGTTTGTTTGAATTGAAATTATTGCTTATGTTTGTTTATATATATATCTTATTGTTTCTCGATGATACTCGATATCAGGGCCTGCGGGTGCCTCTCCCCCGAGCTCTATAATTCTCTATAAGTCCACCAGTAAATTAGATAATTGCACTACCCACTTTAAGGAGAAAGGTAAGCCTATAGTACACCTAATGTAAGAAGGACAAGCGAAAGGATAAAAACTAGGATAGAAAGTAGGATAGGAATAAGGATAAGAGAAAGGATAAGAGAAAGGATAAGAGAAAGGGATAGGAATAAGGACAAGTAAAAGGACAAGAGAAAGGATTAGAGAAAGGGGTAGGAATAAGGAGCAAGTAAAAGGATAAGAGAGGGGATAGGAATTAGGATAGGAATTAGTGTAAGCATAGGGGATAGATAGGGGATAGATAGTGGCGGTATATTAGACCGTATCTTTCCCCAGCTACTTGACAGAAATATACGGAACTTCACCCTTCGCGGTCGTCAACTTTAGCAAGGGGTGCGTTGAGCCCATCTGTCGGTGGCTTGCAGGCGTCTTGCCTCCTGGCGGTGTGGCTTAAGCCCGCCTCGTGTAAGCCTCGACGCCTCTCGTACATATGACGATGGTGGCTGATTGCGATAGAACAGCCTTGGAAGCTTCGTCGAAGCAGGACGCAACTCTGTCTAGCAACACAAAGGCATGTCTACCAGCGAACAAAACAATAGACGTCAAGTACCTGTACCAACTGCAAACGGAATGTACAATGAACAATGTACCTATACAATGAGGGGAAAATTGCGGTATCAGAATAGAGAAATTGCCGTGACGCAACCTCTACACATCAATATACCTCTCGGTCAAGCTTTCGATAGCCCATGTTGCGTGGAGCAAACATGTCACCGTGTTTGTCAGTTACGGAGATACTTTATCAATGAACCTGTCCGTCCTGCCTATTCATCCTCCTATTCACTCCGGACTTGCTCAAAAGTAGCCCAGAACATGAATAGAAGACATCAAACTTATAAAGGGTCCCGGCCCCCACGTCTCAGTGACATCCCAGCCGATAGCACAGGGCATAAGCTGACCGCGAGCCAGGGGTCAAATTTAGCGAGGGAGTCTCAAAGAATAAAAATCCCTGGGGAGAGGGCGGCAAAACGTTTCCAGGGTCTTCCCGCAGATTATTCACCTCTAGGCAGACACCCGACTGAACAGACCCTTTTTTCTTTACGACTCCGGACTCCGCACACCATCGAATAACACGACCTGACTGCCGTATGTGTCGGGGATAAGATCTCTCTCTGGTTCAGTATGGAGCCCGCTAAGCTCGTAAAAAGTATGGGCTCAACCCACCCATTTCGCCCGTCGATCCGTCCCGCGGAGAAAAACGCGGTTTGACTCTCGACGTTTCCCCCTGGAAGATGAACAGGCATGCGCATTGAGCAGGGTCGACTGTATATGCATAAATAATCAGTACGGAGCTTATATAATGTCTATGCGGCGGGACTTCGTTATCGTACCTTGTCCCCCGACGAGCGGTTCCCAGAAGTCGCCTTGCCAGTTAAGATGATGCTTTCCGTCCCAGGGGCAAGATGCTCGCGAATCGGCGTCGAGCATGGCGATCGAGGGGCGTCATTGGGCGGGCGAGTCTGTGGGACAACGCAGGAACAGAACTTTGACGGGACAGGAACACATCATCAGGCAGCAGTAGCAGGAGCAGTAGCATCAGGTAGCCATCTTGAACAGGTAGCCATCTTGAACAGGTAGCAGTACATCAGTGATATCGACTTCACCATCTCCGTTGACTATGTATCTCTGTGTTTGTCGCGGTTTAATTGAAGTTGTGTCAGATCGGCGGGTTGGGCTGTTTCAAGTAGAACCCGAATCGGGCTAGCGCTTGGGCGGTTCTTTTTTTCTCTCTCTTTGCTTTTTTCTTCTTCTTCGCCCCTTGTTCGGATCCTTCGTTTCTTTTATCTCTATCTCAGCCCCAACTTCAGCAACTTCTTCTTCTCTTCTTCGTCTCTCTCTTACTTATCAGGCCGCGCTGCTCGTTGTCTACCCAGGCACATCACTCCTTTCGCGCGCAGTCTAGTCGTTCCTTTTATCACCCACCTTCAGCTTTCTGATATTGACTGTCAGAACACCCCGTTTCGCTGGCCGCCTCTGCTCGCTTCGAAATATCAAGAATCATATCTCCGTACATAGCGTCGAGCTGAAATACGTCTCGCAGGCATCCAGATAGGACTCGGGGAAACAAGTCACACGCTCCTTTGTTGACATATATCTACATCTCGACTGGGTCGGGATCACGAATACCCCCTTTTTAGAAAGAGACTCGTTTACCTCCACGATGCATTCCGTTCAGTTGACCGCTTTGGCGGCTTCTGTTCTCTCCCTGGCTGCTCCGGCTACCGCTTTCTGGCGTATGCCTTGCAAGGGACGTCTGGGTCTTGCCAGAATGGACCCGATTGTCGATCCGGGCAGACTCTCCCCTCACGTCCACACCATCCACGGTGGCAAGAGTATGTACTCGTCATATCTACATTTAGGCGAGCTGTGCTAACTATATATTATAGACTTCGACTTTACCGTTACTGGTGACGAGTTGGCTGCTTCTGACTGCACGTCTTGTGCTGTTGCTGAGGACAAGTCAGCCTACTGGGTTCCCCCCCTCTACTTCGTTCATGGGAATGGAACTGCCGAGATCACTGAGCAGCGTGGTGGTACTCTCGTGTACGCATCTTATTTCCTCATTCCTACATGTTCAGTCCTAACTTGTTCATAGCTACTATCTCCTGTACGGAGACGACATCCAGGCCTTCCCACGCGGCTTCCGCATGATTTCTGGAGATACGGGCCTGCGTGACTTCCCCTTCACCCAGCCAGACCCTCCAAAGGGCAGCTGGACCGAGGAGGAGAGAACCCAGTCCGCCCTTGGCCAAAAGTCCATCGGCTTCAACTGTCTGAACTACGCTGCTCCCCCTGAGGCTTCCATGTACAGACACACCATGCCCGAACGATCTTTCATCGACAGCACCTGTGCGGACGGCCTGCGTCTGGAGATCATGTTCCCTTCATGCTGGGACGGAAAGAACCTCGACTCCGACGACCACAAGTCCCACGTTGCTTACCCCAGCGAGATCAACGGCGGCACATGTCCCGAGGGCTTCGACACTCGCCTCCCCACTCTCTTCTTTGAGACTATCTGGGTCACCAAGCCCTTTGCCGGCATGGATGGAAAGTTCGTCATTTCCAACGGTGATCCAACTGGCGCTGGCTACCACGCTGATTTCATCGACGGTTGGGATGAGGATATTCTCCAGCAGGCTATCAACACTTGTACCAATGACTCTGGTGACATTCGGGACTGCGGTGCATTCACTCTCCAGAGCGAAACGAATCAGACCGATTGCAAGATGGAGATCCCCAACCTCATCGAAAAAGAAGAGTACCAGCTCTGCACGCTCGGTCTGCCAGGAGACACCAAGGTCTCAGATGGACCAGAATACGTCAAGCCTAAACCACAAGCTCCACCCGTCAGCATTCCTCTCCCATCGGTCTCCGTCCCAGTCATTCACATTCCTTCTCCCGCTCCACCAGCCATGGCTCCCCCATCTATGTCTGCTCCCCCAGCCCCTCCAGCTCCTCCAGCCATGGCTCCCCCATCTGAACAGGCCCCTCCATCGCCTCCTGCTCCCCCAGCTCCTCCTGCTCCTCCTGCTGAGCAACCATCTACTCCACCCATCGAGGCAGGCGTTACGCCCATGCCACCTGCTCCAAGTGCTCCCGCCGACCCTAACGGACCATACACCACTACTACCTACACCGAAGGAAACGTCGTGCATGAAGTCGCTATCGTCCGTGAGACCGTCACGCACACCGTTGACGCTCCAGCTGCAGAGCCTACTCAGCAGCAGGCCAAGAGGGATTACAACTTCCTCCGCCACCACGGCGGACACGGCCACGGACACGGACACGGCCACCGTCGTCGCAACTTTTAAATTTTCTTTTAAGGTGACCACATAGAGATACATGCTTCGTTTACATTTCGTTTTTATAAGCTGTATTTAAGAATTCGATTCTTATCTATGTTGTGTATTTTCACCATGAACAATTTTTTCTTCAACCTGCTTGGTTTTTACCCCCTTTTTTTTACTTTCTTTTTCAGACTGGAGTCAATGTTCATCAATAGGGCGCAGCCAATGCCTATTGTCCATCCAATCAGAATCCTCTTTTTTCATTCAACTTCAAGTACATACTTATTCATTCCCCCTTTTTGTTCATGTATATGTTCTTTGTCAGCTTTTCTTTGTGGTGTTATTTGATTATTGTAGCCGGATGGATTAAACAAAGTGGCGCAATTAGTATATTGTATGCATTCTTTGTACGCGTTATGAAATATGGATATGGATAAAAAAAACATCCCTTTATCTGCGCCATTTTCGTTTCTCAACTCAACAAAGAAAAATGAAATATACTGTCCCCATTCCGCCATACGTAACACAACCGTCTCAAACACATTTCCCACCATCAACTACAAAATCTCCCCCGTTGATAAACCTCGCCTCATCCGAGCCAAGATATAGACACATATTAGCAATGTCGTCGGCCTCCGCCAACCTCCCCAATGGCACGTTATCGATAAACTTCTGCCGATTCTCTGGCGTATCGGGTATTCCTGTGAACATCTCAAATAGTCCCGTTCCTGACAGTAAAGGGCAAACGTTATTCACGCGTACCTGATACTTGCCATATTCAGAGGCCAGGCCCTTGGTAGCGTTTGACACTGCCCCCTTGGACGCATTGTACCATACCAGGCCCGGACGCGGTCGTTGGGCACCTGTCGAGGAGATATTTATCATCGACCCGCCGTGCCCTTGCTTGATCAGCAGCGGAATGAACGATTGAGAGGCAAGAAAGATGCTTTTCACATTAACGTTGAAGACGCGCTCGAATTCGGACATGGTTACTTCCTCCGATGGCTAATGTTATCAGTACACACATGGACGTCACATCAAGCTATTGAGACCTCAACCGACGGATATAGGACATACCTTGTTCTTATAAGTAGTTCCGGCGTTATTCACCAGGATATCTACTTTCCCGTACTTCGACGTCGCGAGGTCTAGAACCGCCTTCCAGTCGTCCGAGCTGGTGACGTCCATCTTCTGAAACGAGATGCTTGAGGGATTATTGGAGGCTACTTTTTCGCCTCCCTCGACGTTGATGTCGCCTATTATGACCTTTGCGCCTTCTTGGGCATAGCGGAGGGCGATTGCGGCGCCAAAGCCAGAGCCGCCGCCTGGTGGTGGGTTGTTAGTAGGTTTTTCCTCATAGTAGATGGTTATCCGAGTGCGTACCGGTGACGATGGCTACTTTATCAGCTAACCGAGTGCCCTGTGGTTGAGACATGATGCAAACTGGTAGGATATCTATATAGATAATGCGGGGAAAGCTCTAGATGATGAGCTCGTTCGTTAAGGGATTAATGGAATCTAGGACTATTGATTCCTTCTAACGGGAAGTTGAATGTAGTCTTTTCGATTGTAGGTCAGCAGTAACTCCTCAAGACAAGTCTTCCATTCTATTTATCGCGATGTACGAAATCGGGCTGGAAGAGCCTCGGGGGTTGGGCGGGGAGTCGGTGGAATTGCCGACGGGCCGACGCCGGGCGGCTCAGGCACGAATTTTCAATCGCGAAAGACATACAGATAATCACATCTAATCGCATTTATAGATCTATTACCTCTAACCTCTCAAGTCTTCTTAGCCACATCTCGATGTGCTAGCCGGTCATAGTGAATCACCTCTATGCTTACCAAGTTATTATTCTCTACTATGGTAATCTAACCAGCTGGCGAGCGAAATAATCGAGGTCCCAACACCTGTCTGAGGGAATTTAGTATTTTCAATGGTAAAGGAATGAGAGAATACTTCTTGGTTGCGTGGAAAACGAGATCAATAAAAGGCTACCCCATGCCACTTCGCGGTATTTGTCGAAAAGACAACATATTTATTCCATTAGAGGGAATCTGGTCAAGATAATGGTTGCCAAAGAAAACATTTCAGCACTTGTGGAAACCGCTTAATTGCTCGGATGCCCCTGTTTACTCACATATTTACTGAGATGCGCTTCTTTTATTTGTAACTTCTTTAATCACACACCTAGTTTTACACTGGAGCTCTCAAGACAAAAGAAACTTGCCTTCGGACCTCCCTTTAGGCATGTACTTCCCCTGAGGCCCAAACCCCTAAGATATCTGAGAAAAACACGGGATATTGGTTTCTATAGGGTAAAGAATATCGCTTTTTATCGTGGATCACCTATAGAAAATGGAGTAACTGATCCTGAAATGCAGACGCTTTACTCCATATAGTTAGATGATTTGGAGCAAGGGGCATTTTAGTGGATTTGCTAGTAAATAGTGGCATCCGAAAAATCGGGCGTGTTTTACCTCATTATTGAGCCAATAGTCGGGTTACACAGATCTAGCTGTATGTGAGCTCAGAGACTGTCTTGAGGGTGAATAAAGGGGCCCAGTGGCATACTCTATAAAATGGCGTTGGGTACCATACCTACGTAGTCGGTAAGTCTGGCTGATTTCTCACTACATATCAACATGATCTTCTTACGATTATCAGCTATACTTGTGCTGCTTTCACAAGGTACCATTCTCTGACCTAAATTATCTTATTTGCAGGACTAATACAAGAACAGCACTGGCATTACCATATCCCGGTCTTCCAGTATACAATGTTACAGGTGAATGGGTTGACCCTATCGAATTTGGGCGTCAATCACGCGCAGACAAAGTCCCGCTCCGGATTTTGCCGCTTGGTGCCTCGATTATGCAGGGAAAGTCTTCCTCTGATGGAAATGGCTTTCGAAAATCAATTCGACTGGCAATGAGGGCTGCTGGCTACCGAGTCAACATGGTGGGATCGAAAAGAGACGGAACTATGTGGGACAACGTAAGCCTTCTACCCTCTAGTTGTTTTCCGGAAGCTTACAATTCGTCCCAGGACAACGAAGGATGGCCGGGTTTTGTTATTGACGAGGTCCGTGATAAAGCAAAGAGCCAGTATAAGGTGAAGCCAAACCTGATCTTGGTCAATGCCGGAACAAATGATTGCAGGAGGTTTACCGATTATCGTCGGCAGCCTGCGAGGCTCGAGGCTCTTCTTGAAGATCTTTTCGAAAATATACCAGAGGTCACAGTACTCTTGTCCGGATTATTGCCCAATAAGGACTATGACGAGTGCTCAAAGCTCCAGAACAGCTGGTATAGAGGAGTTTCAGACAAGCTGGAAAGGCAGGGCAGAAAGATAGTTTTCGCTGATACGGTATGTTTAAGAAATATATATTTCTTCAACATCTAGCTAACTTCAGGCTCTAGTATAACGGATATCTGACGATGAAAGATCTCAAGGATGGTATTCATCCTAATGATACTGGCTATCGGAAGTTTGCATCCATTTGGTGGGTCGCTTTCACAACTGCTGTCAAGAAGGGATATGTTACTCCCCCTTCAGATAGCAGTTCATGGTTCGGGGCAAGCTTCCGTGGGTGATATGAAATATGGCACGCTTGTCTAAATGTGCATAGATTTGGCAATATGACGGTTACTAAATGTTATTAGAACACATCATATTGGTTACTAGCTATAGCTAGATTACATATATAGATATAGATATATACCCCATTTCATGCTTTTTATCTTCGTACGGAACCCACGGACCTTCTATTTTATTTGAGGAGAAAGAAACTCCACTCACTGCTTTACCTCCGTAGTGACCAGGTCTTGGGGTTCACCCTCAACAAACTTGGAGATGCGGGCACTTGGGAACCAGGATTCTTCTGGGATGACCCAGTAGGAGACCAGGGCAATGATAGTCACTCCAGCCAAGATTATGGGGGCATCTGCAAGGGACCCAAGTATCAGATATAGCACCATCTTGAACTGGTAGGAGAATAGGAGACTTACAGTTTAATGTTTGCCCCGTGACAGGGAAAACATAAGGCGAGAACAAAATGGCGACAACCCATCCATTCCAGAAGATACCGATGATCTGAAACGGCTTACTGAGCACTCCCAAACTCCATCTTGGCTTGGGGAATTTCTTGGGAGTCAGGAATACTCGCCCGAAACAGATTAGGCCATATGCAGCTGCTGATGGAACGCCGGCGGCAGAAACGAGGGATGTAAATGCTACGCTTGATGGGAGGATGGTGCATGTTACAAGTGCTGCAACTCCCCAGACAACCTTGATAGCATTGTAGGGTTGGCCGGATGGAGAGACGCGGGAGACCCAGCTGGAGAATGGGAGCACACCGTCACGCGCGACGGCGAAGACGAGTCTGGAGGCGGCTACTATGGCGATGGTGGTGTTCTAGATGATGTTAAATGCTGGTATGCGCTAGAGAGTGGTGAAAGGGGGATACGTACAAACCAGTAGGTGATGACGCAAATCACATTCATGACAACATGAGCACGTTGCCCCAGTACGACGGCATAAAGAGGCACAAATGGCTGAGGCGAGCCAAAGGAGAACAATGTCTGGGGATCGGGCTATCAGACAGCATTTGATATTAGCAAGGAGCAACTCCATATATCCTGGGTGGCGGATTGCATGTACTCACCGCACAGAACAAGAACAGGATGATAGTCATCGCAGCACCAGTTCCGCTGACCACAGTACTCCAGAAGATACCCCTAGCTGCAGTCAAAGATGCATTCTTGGTCTCCTCAGCAATATGGCCAGAAGCATCAAATCCGATGAGGATTCCAGCGGTTGCGAGATAGGAAAGACACCAGTTCCAGCCAGCCGGGGCACCGGTGCCATTGTACGTTGTCAAGAACGCTTCATGAGGAGTTCGGAAACCCCATGTATTATGGGCGCCAATAGGTAGCCAGATGACATTCAGAAGAAAATCTAGGAGAACAAAGGTGGACGAGAGGTAGAAGACATATCTAAACAATCTCGCTGATATGGTATAGGGACGTAGGTCAGCTCTAGTTCAAGGATATCAACTAGGGGATAGCCATACGTGGGAGAAAGTTAACTACGGCAGCCAACGCAAGCAGGACCTCAGTGCAAGCCCACTGGACAGCTCTGAATTTGACGTCCTCGACATTTTTGGGGAAATCAACATTAAAGACGGTCAGTTCCTGTAAGTCGTCAGCTAGAGTACTCCCCTGTACATCTATATTCACGCCAACATACCGATAGAATGTAGTTCACGGCAGATTGCGTGTTGCCTATCCCCAATTAGCAAACTTACCTCTCATCCGCCTCAAGGGAGGCTGGGATATACGTACTTGCGCAGAAGGTCGTCCATGCCGTGGTACTCCACCAAGCAACAACGAATCCCAAAAGACGTCCATACTTGGGACCACCAGCTTCAGCGGCCCATAGATAGATAGATCCGGCGGAGGGTAATGCAGAGCAGATCTCAGCAATCACCGAGGCCGTGATTGCAGTGAAAACAGCCGTAATCAAGTAGTTTGTCCTATAGTAACCGGGTTACCAAACATGCATCATGAACAAACTCGGAATTTCTCCGTAGAAGGAAGATTGCGGACTCACCAATACGCCAAATTGCCGCCAGCAGCTATGCCGGTGCTGAACGTGACTCTGACTCCGCCAACGAAGTACAGGGCAGCTGTAACATGGCTTAGCAGGATGTTCAAAACCACGAGGGACTCTGTGTAAACCACCAGTAGAGCCGATCACTCACCAAAGGTCGTCGCAAAACTCTCCAAGAAGGTATAGGTTCGGTGCAGCACCTATACGAGAGAGAACGGGTATTTTAATTAATCTCATGCTGCAAATTTCACATCACGAGCGATCACTTGAACGAAAGAGGATAGATGTTCCCGTTCAATCCAAGCATCAAGCATGCATACCGGTTTATATCCAAGAGTTTCCTATCCGTTAAGACTCGTCAGCTTGAGATGAAACGGCGTCAACTCCACCTCTACGGGAGTACGGAAGCAAGAAAAGAACACGGGGCAAAAGAAGAGGAAGAATATACCAATAAGGCTTCATCAGAACGGGCCTCGTTGTGTTCGCGTTCACTTCTCTCGACTTCAGCTTCGGCCGCGCGAGCTTGGCTTGTCTCTACGCTGGGGGGCGACATTCTTTGCCTACCCACTCGCTCCGAAACCCACTGGACGGGCCTAATTGGTGGTAGGTTTTATATATGTGTTCGGAAATATAGGAGAGATAAATATAGAAGAGAAGGAGATACAAGCTAATGCGAGGATATGTATAGAAGACGATAAAAAACCGTGCACAGCGCACAGAAGATATTCTAACCGTTTAAGCCTAATTTTTTTTTTCTTCTCTTCCCTGACGCAAGAAAAGCTTCCAACAGAAAAGCGCTAAGTTAGTGAGAAAAAAGCGAGGAATAAGATGGAAAAGTTAGACCAGGCGGACCCCCGGGTAGGGCCGAAGTCAAAGGAGCTTTTTTTTTATTTTTGAAGCTTTTTTTCCTTTGCTTTTGTTTTTTGCCCAATAGTGAGCGCTAAAGTCGTATCGTGGAAGGCCTCGGCTGGGGCGTTTCTAACGGCCGGACAAGAGGAACAGGATGGAGCAGTTGATGGAACAGTTTCTATTAAGAACTATCTGTAGGTTGGTGGTAAATGTTATATGCAAGAAGGTAAATGAAAATGAGGAGAGAAAGAATGTAGAGTCCAAACAGTATATCCGAGAAACCCAAACAGAAGAGAGAGAAGGAATGCGAACAGAAAAGAGATATAGGAAAGATATGCTGTTAAAACAAAGATGAAGGAAAAGACATTAAATAATAGTCATTATGTGGAGGATGGGTTAGTATATAGGAAAAAAAATGAGCAAGCGATGAAAGATGAAAAGACAGTATCCGCCCACGACCGGAAATCCTTTTCCTTGACTGTTTTTGAGAGATGGTAAAAGTAGAAAAAGAAAATTAAAGGGTATAAGGAAAGAATAGCAAAACCAATTATAAGTTGTAAGTTGATTGTGCGTATTAAGAGTTGGTCGGCATGGCGACTGATTTCTTCCTCAGCATCGACCCAAGCTTATTCCCTGCAAGCGTCATGCTCTCGCCCGTCCCCTGAAGCCATTTTATGCTCTTCGACCGGATATGTTGCGGGTTGCTGGTACTCGACCTGTTCGTGCTCACGCTGCTTTTCGAGGTGGATGAGTACCGTTTTGATTTTCGGCCCAGACTGCTGTTGTAGCTTTTACTCTGGTAAGGGATGCCCATTCTATCTTCGTCGATGGTGTCCTGAGCACTGGTGAGCATGCTGAGGTTGGTGGTTGACATTGTTCGAAGGAATTGATGACGTGGCGGTAGACTGGGTCGTTCGGACATTGTACTGCCGCAGTCTGATGGTCGGCGAGGGCTATCGGGTGCAGTCGGTCGAAGGTTTGATGAAGATGATGGGGTTGGAGAGGCTGTGCCGGGAAGAGGGGAAGTTGCTCTTTGATACTTTTGGGCAATGGCTTTAAGCGAGGCGCTGTCAAAGGCTGGAAGGCTGAATTTGCTTGCGTTGCTGGCTATGCTGCTTATAGAGCGGGTGCGGGCACGGGAGCGAGGGACTGGTATTTGGTCGGGTTGATCAGGGGGTGGTATCTGGAAGGTTTTGGCCCTGCGTGGGCCTGGGGATGGCGGTGGCTCAGAGACAGAGGTGTTTTGTCGGTTAAAGGGCCATTTCTGGGGTGCTGGGAGTGGGCTATTAAGTGATGTAGAGCTATACTCGGATGGGGATGCGGGAGGTGAGGCTGGCGTCCATGCCACATTATTAAAGGATGGGATCTTATCGGTTGCTCGTCTTCGGTGAGCTTGGGTATTATTATTCTGTACATTCTGTGGTTCAGAGTCGGTTGGTGGAGGGCTTTGCTCTGATGCGTTTCGGTCCCGTCTGCCGCTTCGT